>OMLB01014783.1:0-22523 GCA_900302555.1 Myripristis jacobus
GACTCCGGCGGTCCTCCATCAGACACGGTCTCAGAGTCAGTCAATCCGGGTCACCGGCACCAATTGTTAGCCTCGGTTCTTTTGTTGAAAGCCCAAGAACGGACCGGAGTCAGTCTTTAATTTTCTGATGCAATATTTATTATGGTCACATGTAAAGCAAGGCATCGCTGGTCTCAGAGTGACAGCGCTCTCGCCGGATCTCAGTCACAAATGAGCCTCGATATCAGGAAATGATGCACATTTATCTTCTTGGGCTGGGCCTGCCCCGTACATAGGTTGGACTCGAACGCAACCGAGAATAATTGGCCAGTTTCTTGGAATGTGTGATGCTAGTGTGTGAATGTTGACTGGGCGTGTATCTAATGCAAGAGACCTAAATAACAAGATAGAGAAAACATGTCTGGCGTCCAGTTTTATCTGTCCTCGGCTAGCGGTCAAGCTGTTCTGAACTGTGTAATACATTGGATAAGACAAAAGCATTGAACTCTGATATACATGGAAAAATACAAGAGACATCGAACTATAAGGCCAATTGTAACAGATCCATGAAATGTGTGTGTGTGTGTTTGTCCGCAGTGGGATAAAATGTTTTTTGTCAGTTGACCTTGTTTGCTGTTGTTGTCCTTCCGAGCTGGAACTGGCTGGGAGATCAACAACAGGACTCGCTGCCCGAGGTGAAGTCCATGCAGTAATACCACTGTTTGTCAGTGACAATCACACAACAAGCAGTGATCCTCAACCTGGGGTTCGGGGACCACCAGGGGTCCTTGAGTGGCTTCCAGGGGGTCCCCAGGAAAATGGGGAGTATTTTAATTTCACGATTATTTCACTGATAAGAAGTCAGCTCAGTGAGAGAATATGCAAGAATGAGTATTATGTATTGTGTCCAAAAGTTTCACACTCTTCACTCTTGATCAATCTTGACATCGTAGCGGTTGAGAGGCGCTGCTTTAAAGGGATAAACTCTCTCTCCCATTGGTCAATTTAGCCACGATACACACCAAACTCATCCATGTGTCACCAGTCGATTGTTCATCCCAGTGTTTCATACTAACACCTGAGCGAGGTTGAGTGACTTTAAATTTACCAAAAGGTTGATGTTTTTTGGATTAGTAGGATTTTTTTTGTTTTAGGTTGCTTTCACACATGCAGGATTTGTTCAAACTCAAAATCCCGGTGCATTAACACATCGAGGGAAACCTGGAGCCTTCACAAGCGCTTGTGCTGAGCCACATCTTCCAAATGTGTGTGGTAGGAACACCACAGCAGGACGACTGCCAGGATCACCAAACACAACCGCAGCATCGACTCTGTACTCTCAGTTCTCGGTTGATTTCTGCGTCTAGGCGCGCTTGGAAAAGGTTTGCTTAGATTTTTTTGGAGGTATATTTCTGACCGATGAATGAGTTTCCAGCCATGCACAGGATCAAATTCACCTCAACAATTTGTCTCCCCACTGATCTGCTTACATCTACTTACACATGCAGTGTAGAACAAGCCCACTTTAGCCCGGCATATCTCATGATCGCAGGAATCACAGAGCAATTTCTTCAGTTTTGTGCATTTTAATCATTTTGTTCAAAGGCGTGACACATTTTGGAACGCATCTCGCAACCAGCTGTCAGGCCAACGTCCTTGTTTTAATGCAGAGTCAGTCTTCAGATCCTCCGCCTTTGACAGGGCACTCACACATGGAGAGATCCGAGCGCCCCAGGCAGTTGAGTCAGCTCGACAGTTTATTTACCCCAGATATTGTCCATGCACTCTGACAGCGAGGGCTTGGACCCTGCTCCTGGTAACATGCTGCCACACTTCTGTCTCCCCATATGGAAACAGAACACGCTTACATGCATTAACGGTCAGAAATACTCCAAATACTTAAACAGTCAGCTTTGAAATATGTAATGTAGGAGTATGTGCACATTACTAAGTATTATATATATATTTAGCACAATATTATTAATGCTAGAATCATATATTTCATAGAGATATCTATTTAACCTTTTTTTACACGATACTTAAATGCATTATGTGACATGTGAAAAATGTATTTGTTGTCCATCCTGCAGGGCAAGCAGATACAATACCTGTCACGCAGCTTCCTGTCATTCCTCACAGAAATGCACATTCTGCATTTCCTCACGGGCTCCCCCTCACAACTATCACCAGAACACCCACATCCTCCCTTTTATGCCGCCTTTGTGCAAACGGGTCGAGAGTTAATATAAAAATAACAGTCATCATCAGAGGTGAGCGGAGATTGCGCGCCAGACACCAAAAACACATTTTCCCCCTCGCACAATGGGAAATCCTCCTTGATCAGCATAGCGAGAGCCATCGCTTACAATGTCGCTGTCAAAATGAACCTTTGGAGGGGTTTCAACCTGAGCGAGGTCTGGAGCTCATGCACACGAGCTGGAAGAGGCATACTGGAACTCAAGGGTTGGAAATTACAAAACAAAAAAAGACAAATTTCTTGTTATTCATTGAAAAGGATCACAGTTTGTGACATTATAAAACGTGCCATATCAAGTCAGTATTTTTTGTCTTATTCTTATTTTTTTGTTGTATTTTTACTTTTTAGTATTTTGCTTATTCGAGTTTGTTTGTGTATGTGTCTGCTTATTATAAAACTAAACGTATAAACTAAAAGGAGGTGTGGGTAAACATTTTTGTTAACTGAAATAAACATAAAAACTAGACTTTAGAAAAAACTACAAGCGCAATGATATTGTGTTCAACAAGTGTGTTTGGATTGGAATACCAGAACTTCAATCTCTATCCTGACAAACACACCCTATATTATAATCTTAATAATAATAATAATAATAATAAAAACAAAGTAAAACTAATAGTGAGACTGGTAAAAAACGAACGTAAACATTTTTAAACAATAAAAACTACACTGAACTGAAGCGAGCAAACCCACTCTGGAAACTAACAGAAACTCAACTGAATGGACAACAAAAATTAAAAACAAAATAATGAAAAATACAAAACTACAATAATGACGGGCAGGGGTGCAGGTGAGCTCCCACGCATCATCAATCCTCTTTGTTTGAGCTCCACTTCACATTTTTCCCTCTAAGAAGAAAAAACAAACAGCATCCTTTTGTAACTTGGACATTAAAAAAATTTTATTGCATTTTTTTTTTTTGCTGATAAATTGTGATCTATTCTGCACCGATTCTGGAGAACGGGGACATGCTCGGAGGCTCGTCTCCGCTCCCGGAAAAAACAAGACATCAAAGCCGTGGCAGACGCTCAGATACACGACTCCGGTCTGCGGAGTTCAATGCAGATTTCCATGGTTGGTGAAATTTGGCGAGCATGGATGACATTGACACAGATGCTTCCAGTGTTTGCCAGAGAAGCCGAAAATAGCTCAGAACAGGCCGTACCTTTGGCATCGATAGCTCAAAGCCTCATACATCCAAGGTGAGCGTCACTCGCGCGTTAACAACATCCAAGTTACCCAGTGTCTTGATTTCCACAGATGAACTGTCGGTAATCCCAACAAAAGAGACACTCATTATGCTGAATATGAGATTATTTAAGGTAATATGGGATTCACCATGTTGGACAGTAGCTGGGGAATAATATTGTATTCATGGACACAATGAAAGTCAGGGCTAGTCACGGTCGCCGGCTTGTATGAAAACCCTTGGAGGACTGACACGTTTTCGTCATTGTGAGCCGTCCAAACCCAATCCTGTGGGAGAACTCCAGAAAAAAAACGAGGATGTGGTCCGATGGTCACAAATTGGAAAATATTTGGAGAACAGCTGGGATTTCATGATTATTTCCACTCAGCTGGTCTGTGTGACACCGGAAGGCAAAAAAACCCCCAAAAGTGGCAGAAAATAATGTCGACTAAAAAAAAACCCCCAAAAAAACAAACGTATCCATCTTAAAAGAGCTGGGTTTTCATTAGCAAGCAAGTAAAAGATTACCTCTACATCATAACATCATTTGGCATGCAAATATTTGTGAAACAAGCGGCAAGAGATTATTTCATTTTCTTCCAGTGGCGGTTTTTGAATTTTCAGGAAATAAGTGACCACATCATTATGTAAGGCGCACACTTTTCTTTCTATCATTTGATTCCAAAAAGGTCTTGACACAGTTTTAATACTTCTGGATATATGTAACATCGTCGCATCATCAGCAGTTTTTTTCTTCTTAATTGTTTAAAAAATTACTACATTACTACATGACTCAACACAACAAATAAATGATGAACATGACGGATGTTTTTGAAGTGAGAAGAGACTAAATCACCTGTACACCTGAGACATGAGGAGACAGCTCTGTCTGCAGTCAGAGGAGACAAACTAAAAAAAGATATCACTTTTACACTTTGTCTTTCATCTTTCTCTCATCTCTCTTTCACAGATATGGGATTATTGCACGGCTGCAACTACTGACCATTTTCATTGCCGATTAATCAACTCAGCATGTATTTGATAAAATGAATTAATCCTTTAGTCTATAAAGTGTTAAAAAATAATGACTAATTCCCTCCTTACTCTGACCAGCAGCCAAAAAACAACAACAAAAAACAGCATTTTTAAGATATAAAAAGTGGAGAAAAGTAAGCAAATCTTAGCATATTAATGATCTTAGTGAAGCTGTAATCAGCAAATGTTTGGTATGTTTGGCAGTATGATTACATGATTAGCCTACATGATTATAGAAATTATCATCACTTAATTTTCTGCCTTGATTAACCAATTAACCAATTAATCCGTTTAGCGCAAGATCACCGGCTTAACTTCCACCTTCAAATTTTGCATAAAAAAGTTCAGCTTTCACACTCATTGCAAAGCAGAATTTTGAACAAAATCGAGTGTGTGTTTAAGAACGCCTGGTGTGAATCAGGTGTGCAGGGGTTACAATGATGAATTATGTTGCTACGGGCACATGTACTGGATGCCAATAATTACTTATCTCAAATTATTAGTGTCAGTGCCCAAAAACTCAGCCGACTGCGAGTAATGGTGAGTGGCCTGCTGGCCGCTGAGGTGTGTCATTTATATCAGGTACAGCGGCGATCAGCAGCCTCTGTAATCCTCAGAGGAGCCACGATGTCTTAGGCCCGGGCTATTGGCATGTGTCACTACCACTTTACACAGTTAGTGAGTGATTTCCAGGCTGAGAGAGGGAGAGAGGGAGAGAGAGAGAGAGAGAGAGAGTGAAAAGGGCACGCTCATATCATTTTTGTCTTGCGTGAAGCTGCTGGAGGTGGAGGGAGTTTCATTTTGTCTGACCGAGTGCTGTAACATTTGGCAATATATTCCAGACGATGACAAACACATAAAGCTTTTCTTTTGCAATAATGAAGAAATGAGCAAAGAGACGGAGAGATATTAAAGTGGCAGAGAAATGCAAACACTACAGCGCTAAACAAAAAGGGGAAAGAAGCTACTGTAGCAGGGTTTTTTTCCCCAAAAAAGGATAAGGAAAAATAAATAACATACAAAGAGAGAGACATCAGAAGTAAGAAACTGTAGGAGCTCGAAAAATGAATAATTAACATCTTCTGTGTTGGACCAGAAAGACAAAACAGTGTACAGCATTTTGAGTTTAACCACAAAATTGCATTTGATTTGATTTGTCATTAAGATAAATGAAACATACAGACTTTTACAGATATGGAGACATTTGCAGTGACTACAGATTTATCCTTTACTTTAATAGAGACAAAAATAGAAACCAAAGCATATTAAACGGACAGAGAAACACAAAAAAGCTGGTATGGCATGGATTTCCCCCCCCAAAAAAAGAGGATAAAGAAAGATAAATAATATACACAGAGAGCTTAGACGTAAAAAACTGCAGGAAATAGAAAACTGATTAAATTCTTCTGCGTTGGGCCAAAAAGCCGAAACAGTGTGCTGCAATTTGAGTTTGACCACAAAACAGCATTTGTGCTGTCATTTACAGGCATGCAGACATTTGCAGTGACTACAGGCGATCCTAATCCCACCACTCTGCAACCAGCTGTTGTGTTGTTTCAATGCATTTTTAATATTCTGACTCCGTGTCTGTGCCAGCGACTCCAGACGCCCTCCAAGGCAGGTATTCAAGAAACTTTTCACAGGACAAACTGCGGCGAGGTGAAGCAGAATCAAAAAGATGATGATGGGTTCTATTCTTACATCAAAGCTGCGGGAGGGCTTTGTGAATATAAACTGAATAAATCAAGCAGGAGTTTAATTGGGAGAGCCAGGATAAGTAGGCTCAGCAGGATGGTTTACTCCGGCTCCCTCGGGAAGAAAAGAACTGAGGCGCAAAACTTTTTAGTGCAGCATTGTGGAAAGAGCACGGAGATAAGCCATAAATATGTTGATTTTCTCACGCTGCACATTAATTAGGCTCAACGGAAGCTCAACCTGGAGGCCACTGAATGCTAAATGCGTAAACTACTTGAATAATGGACAGATTATTCCAGTAAAAAATAAACAGCCACATGTATTCCCATCCGTGGCTGAACCTGTGTTGGTTTGTCTCTGCTTAATGTCATCCGAGTAAAATGTCTTGCACATTGAATCAATGTTTCTACAAGGATGACTCCGGAGAGGAACCTCAAAAAGCCACAGGCAAAATGTCAATGGGTTCGACCTCTCCGTTGTTTACTCCCCCGTGAATGCTTTGTATGAGCCGACTTGTTGACTCCATTTGAGGTCTCTTTCCTTTACGACAGACTAAAAAATTTGAAGTTATAAGGAGGGCAAGCGAAGTTCCATCAAGAACTAAAACTGGAACGAAAACCAGTGGAATAGATGAAACCAGAGCGGGCCGTAACGCGTTCAACACTTCCAGGATTAAAATGAGACATTACAGTAGGAGACCGAGTGCTCATCACAGCGACTTCGGGCCACAAACAGACGCAGCCTGCAGGCAGACCCCGAGCGCTGCACTCGCTCGGCACGCCACGAGCTGTTTTTGAGGAATCGGAGAAAAAAAAATAGCAACGAAGGTACAAATCAGTACAGCAATCTGCGTCCTGACGAAGCCATGACCTGAAAAAAATGAGCTGGAAAATAGTGGGGATATACGACATTGGATTCATGCCGATATCAGCTGATATTTTTCAACTTTTTTGGCGAAAAGCAAATACTGATACTGATATACGCACATCACAGAACATCAAGTCTCTCCTGTACTTAAACCAACATATTATTATGGCTATTCATATTGTGATGGCCCACTGGCAGATGCAGGCATAAAATAAAATGTGAAAGTAAGTGCACCGTACAACTCAATACCAATATCGGCAAGAATATCGGCAGAAATTTTAATCTCCGGTTGATGGCGATATTTCATGTGAAAGCCTTCATCAGCCGATGCCAATGATGCGCCGATATTACCGTGTATCCTTAAAAAAATGGAAATACAGCACTTGTAGAAATGAAATGTTGATGTCACTTCACAGGAACCTCGTCCTTTTTGCTTCCAGGTCATAACGCACCGCTTGGTATCATTCAACATTTACATTCAAAACTTTGATTTGTGCAAGAAAAGAATGAAAATGTAATTCACTCATCAGACATCGTGCTGACGTCACCAAACCGCACTCCATAGTCTGATGTTTTAATGAACGATAAATACGTGATAATGCGATTTTAAGGCCATAGGCAAACTGTTGCGGCACATAATTAGTGATTAAACAGTTCTACAAAGATTTTTTTTGTTGTTTTTTTTGCCTAGATGTGGAGGCGGAGCTTGAGCTGGACCGTTATTATGCTGATGAATGAGCTGGAAACCGCTGGCTAAGAGGAGCTGTGTGGTTTACAGCCTCATGTAACCTTTCATATAATACCAACAGCAACAATAACAATTATAATAATAATGATGATCTTTAAGAAAAAAGGGCTGTGGTATCCATATCAGCAGATATCCAAATTCAGGTATCAGAAGTGGAAAAAAAAGAAAAAGTGGGTTGGTGCATCTCTACAACAAATAGCATTCAGCAGTCATAAAATATGTACATCTGTATCACAAACCTACTATACCAAACCATCTCTTTCCTGCTGTGATGAGATTTCAGTCACAGGTAATGTAAATAATTCAGAGCATGTGTTTCAGCTTCTGTAAATTTTGTTTTAACCTTCTTTTAAGGTGATTGTTCAGTGTTTTGAACTGTACTGGGTCAGCTGGCAAAACAAAAGCTTGGCATAATTCACAACACTGGCATGACTGTTTCGTGACATTTAAGAAACTTTCTGCAAGATGGAAACTGTCTTCCTAAATGACACTCAGGACGGGGTTCGAGGCGAGACACAAAGAAAAAATCAAGACCTTAATGAGTCAGATCGCTTCATTTCCAAATATATTTTGTTCAATATTCATAAGATAGCTGGTTTGAGGCGCTCCGGCTCTCACAAGTGAATCATCCCCACAAAGACCCACCAGACAGGGGGGGAGCAGCGGCCCTGCCACGGTGGCACGGTGGCCTCATTGTGCCATATGGAGTTTTTCAGCTCATCTGCACTAATCCCAGTGAAAGCCCAGAGAATGCCAGCGGCCATGCCAACCCCTTAAACCTGCCAGTGCAAAGGTGAGCCTCAGGCCCTCGTATCTGCAGCAGCTGTCATGTCTGGGCTGACGACTGTGGGCGACTGTGGGCAGCGGGGCCGGCCAGGATTGGTCTCGAATACAACAGATCATGGGCTGTTTCCAATCTGCCGGCTCAAAGTGTAACCTGCTGACCCACTCGCCCCACAGGGTGTAACTGAGATAATGACTACCCAAAATGCCTTGCTCAGACATTAGTGGAATAATACCACGCAGGGCAGAATTTCACACACACAGGTAGACATGACTGCGTGGGATCTGTTTTTTGGGGGGGGGTCGTGTTTTTTTGGGCATTTTTGGCATATGTTCAGATGAAATGGCTCGGAGGCTGATGCGAAGTGACCTATATAACAACGTGAGCCCAAATTATTTCTCACAGGGCTTATTCGACACCCTGTGTGTGTTTGTATAATTTGGCACGTGGGGAAAAGGTTAGGGAGGATTTGAAAAGCTCCGATACTGTTGGTTTTGTCTCGCAACTTTCAGAGAAAGCGACAAAGACGGCCACCCGCTGAACCAAGATGACTGACAATGTCAAGCTGCATTAAAAAAAAAAAAAAAAAAGTCACCGGATATTAATGTGTGACTACCACAGAATGACACATTTGCCATAATCATATGTAAATGTAATGTGTCTACAATATCATGGTTTGTTGATATCCTGAATTCGCTTTGTTGTTACGGAATGAGCTGAAGTGGGCTGCGCTCCAGTCTGCGGTCGGCTCATTGTTCCCTGATGCTGCAATGTCACGGCGATATGTCATGCATTAGAGCATTATGGAGGCCAGATAGGCGGATAGCAACGCTGCAACACGATGCCCTCTGGTTCACTGTGACATTATGAGGTTTGTATCACACATCAGGGTCAATCATTTGCCTCAAAGTGCAATCTTTCCACCACCTAGCCTCTGTGACTAATGACTGCACAGACAGGGTGTACTTCCTAATGGACGCGATATCAGATTGAGCTCAGACGGTAATGCTCCACAGTTCTCAGGGAAAAGCTTCTCCGATCAAAATAGGGACGGGATTTCATTTGGCACGAATGGACAATATAGCGTGACTGAATGCTTGAAAGTATCAATATCCATCTGTCTGCACTATGGCGCGGAAATGTAATTTTGATTTAAAAAGAGACGGGGAAAAAAGAAGAGGAAAAGGGATTTATAAAATAATGTGCAGCACTCATTTGAAATCTCAACTCATACCCAGACCCTTCGGAGAGCAAGTGAGCACACATTAAGCCCAGTGGATGTTTTATTTGTATTGAATATCCAGTAAGACAGTTTAAAACACAATTTTATGTCTTTTATCTTGTTTAGCTTAAAAAGTTAGTCATTTTTCCCATGTAGGTTTACATTTAATTCCTAAATACTCACTGAGACCCACAGATGTGCAACTTTTACCCAAATTAAACTGCTGAGTGGGATCAAGCGTCCACTGACAGCAAGTGACAAATTGGAAATTTAAGAGCAAAATACAAAAAAACAGCTCTCCAACACCAAAAAAAACAACAACAAACACCTGGACTCACCAATGATAGGCTAGATATGTTGCCCTTCTAATGACTTCTGGGTATGAAAGTTCAAATTTTCCAAAAGGTAACCTCTCTCTAACACTCGGAGCTGCTGACTTTCAAAACAAAGTGTTGCTTTCAAAGTATTTCAATAACATTTCTTTCACCTTCAAAGGGTGGAAGTTACAAATTTAGGAAAACGGGATAACCACTGCTACTGTAATTACAGAATGAATAATTAAAATAGTTGTTCATCCTATTAATTGGGGTGTATTTCAATGAATAACTAATCATGTATGATAGATTATAACCAGTAAATGTTACACCAGTAAAATCAATGAGGCAAACAATTGGTCTGATAGTGTTGTCTCAGCAACATTCAAAGGTTGCACAGGCTTGCAACCATGACAATACTATACACTTCTGGAAGGGTATAAGTGTGAGTATAAAGGCAATTATTCTCAAAATAAAGCAAAATATTCATAAAGCTAATACCATATTGCATTTAAAGTATATGGCATAGACACTGACATTCGATGGCCATTTTAGACTTTAGATTTTATTTCCTACACCCTGTGCCTCTTTCTTTAATAGATGGTGAAGGGACATGAATATCATGTATAATATATCTATAATGTATGATGCCATTTAGTGTTACATTCGTGACTTCTACACCTGCGTCTGAGACATGCTGGAGGTTTGTGAGGCAGCCTTTGCACTTTTTGTTGTCTGATCTATATTTGGGTGGACAAGCCGACTGTCATTCCACCGAGGTGGGGCTCACAGCCTCTGGAGGCTGAGAAGATGAAAGGAACAGATATGCATGTGTTGGAAAATGGTTATAATAAATGCAACAGCAGGGATTATTGTGGCAATGGTATTTACAAAGGTTTTTTTGGAGGTAAGAAATGTATTCTTCGTGTAGGTTATGCAGCAAGAATACACACAGACACCATAAGTTTTGGTTGTAAAGTAAAAACTGTAAACACATTGTCCTGTCTTTTGGGAAACTCCTCAGCAAACAGTATCTTTACGGTACATGAGAAAATTAATATAACTTTGAAATAATATCTGTAGAGATTCATTTTCCATGCTAAAGAGCTATTTTAAATATTTCAAAGAATTGCATTTTGTGCCCATCTGATTTTCTAGAACGCAACACAAGCAGAAACCTGCACGATGCACAGACAAAGGAATGAGTTTAATTGAATTGTGCCAGAGGGGAATCAGAATCAAAACGTCAATGATTGAATCAAGGCAATTAATTCTACCATTGCACGAGCACTGCAGTACTACCAAACGGGTAACTAACTGCAGTAATTATCAGCCATCAAACTACAACTGCTGGCAAAAGAGAAGCTCTGCAAACACACTTCTAGTGCCGCAGTCTTTTTCAGTGTTGGAATAACTTTTTATCTACGCCGATGAAATCAATTCACAGGCATCTGTCATATTAGAGCAGGGAACTCATGTAGTAACATACTATACTTGCACACAGCATTTGGGGCTCATTAAGTCATTTGGTGGCACATTTGCTGTGAGATAGTAAACAGACTTTACATCAAAAAGGAAGAGCCGTGTGGACATATGCTGTATCACACCGCTGGCAGCGAGGGAATAGGGATTTACCAACCTAGCGTGTTTAGCCTGCTCAAGCACTAACAGCATAGGTTAATCGGTTCTAGCATGTATACATCTCATTTAGCATTTCCCTAAGCCACTTGGCACAAGCCCCAGAGGAGGTCTCTAACATTCAAACCCTGCCTCTACCTTCTGTGTTTGCTGACTGGCTACTGTGCAGATCCCTCTGCAGTTCACCCCAGCCTTGTTATTTTTTCCATCATGTTCAATTTCTAAATACACATAGAATCAAACAAATGCAGCCGCTGTGGGAGCAGCAGTGCACAATGTCAAGCGATTAGCTGGAAATACCCCGAAAGCAGAGATGACGAGATGCAGATGACTGCAGCCGACAGATCTGAGAGGGACTATGTTTGTTGTATTTAGCAGCTTATCATGGTTCTCAAACCACAAGATCATTAACTAAGTTATCCTGTCATTCTTGAGTCCAGTCTAAAGACCACTTTTGTGACGTCTTGGACTTGTCTCAGGTTCGTGTCTGTGCTGACTTTTAGCATGGTTAATCAAAGCTAAAAAGCTCTTGTGGACAAATCTACATCTCTGCTGATCCTAAGAAACTCCTTCATTACAGTTTAAACAACTGGAAGACCTGTACACTGCTTATTCCCTATTTTCAGTCTCAGTTCTGAATCTGATTTGTCTGTTCTGGTGTTGGTCTTGACTTGGTCTCGAACCCATTTTGGGCTTGACTCGAACTCAGTTGGACCTGTCCTTGGAGTTGACTGGTATTTGACTGATACGGTTTTCATGACAGCCCTGCACACTGCCCAAAAACTCCTTAACACATGAACAAATGCATGTCCTGTCATTCACACCAGCTATTTGAAACATCTATGTGATATTTCCAGTAAAATCAAGCTCCGTAAATGAGATCCAGTCCCTCGTATTGCATATTCGGGATTATGACGCCTTCCTGACCTATAAATCCTAAGTTCCTTCTCCATAACAAAGCTAAAATTTTGTGAAGGTGTTAAATTTAAAAGGACAGGTTTATAACAGACCAGGAGCTCGTATTCTTTATCGCTAGTACCTGTAGGGTCTCAGGGTCTCCTCTTTGAATAATTATGTTTGAACAATAAAAAAAATCTAATTTAATCTAATTTAATCCACTTAAATTTAAAGTCACCAGTCTTGTTTTTAGTCCAGGATATTAGTCGAGAAGAAACCCTGTTAAGTACCACCAGACGGGCAGTCTGAACCCATGCCGCAGTCTCGCTGTACAACATAACTTCCTGTTATTCTGGAGAACTTGTGTGTGCTGGATGACCTCCAGTGTGACAGAGGAACGATTAAATCATAACTCTGAACTCTACTTTGGCTCTGCCATGAGGTAAACTCTTCACTGTGTTTGTGACCTTTACTGACATTCAACATTTCAGTCTTTTGCATAGCAGTGGTAGTTAGAAAAGCCTTCTTACTATGAGCAGCACTGAGTTAGAGCCACGCTTTCTCCATACCCTCCACAAAGACTCTTCAGTACACAATCAGTGTTGGGAAGTAACTAGTTAAAAGTAATTAAAAAACAAAATGAATGTAGTCATAATCAGTTACAGTTACTGAGAAAAAAACAACTTAAATTACATTTATTAATCAAAATGTTTGTGTTTCCAAAGGGTTATATGCAAATATCTTCTTTTCGGTAAAAAGTTAATTCATTCTGTTGCTTTCCATCATTTTGCTGGTTTTGAGTGTAACATCATCAAGGGTCAGAGCGTCTCTACGTCTAGACAGGCTCCATTCATCTGACAGTATGTGATCAGCGTTATTTTTGATTGGTTCTCTCGTTTGTATTGGCACCGCCTCTCATCTGCCAGTCAAATCAGAAATAAGAGAAGGCCAACCACATCAGGGCGGGTGGCCATGCCGTCAGACAAGAACACCTTTCCGCCGGAAATTCAACAATAATGAAATCAGAAAATGGGTCTAACGTTATTGTACACTGCAAAGTACTTTACATTTTCAACAGGGTAACTGGTAATTTGTGGGCTATTACATTTCAAAAGAAACTTTCCCAACATGCAAGCAGGAGAAAACATCTCCACCAAACCCTTAAGTGCCATCAGGACCACACAATCCAAACAGATATCACAAATCAAGAAACTGAACCGACACACGCCTTGTTAGTTTTCCACCAAGCGGAAACTGACCAAAGCCTTCTCTTGCAAAGTGTAGTAGTGTCCTGTGACATGAAATATAAAGAATGATGATCAATATTTCATGATGGACATTACGCCTTACCCAGAGATGCACGGATTCACGCTGCAGAAGAGTTTTGTTTGCCCTGATTCTTTCAGTTTATAACGTAACACCAACCCTAATGGTTTGGCAAATGCATCCCTTCACGTTCATATTTTAAGTATCATCACTTTCTTCCTTTGGTCTCCAACACTCAACTTAGACACATTTCCTACAAACTACCATAGTCTACTCTTTTCCATCTTCTTGGCTCCTCAGAGGCTTTTTTAGAGAGTCTAGCTTTTGCCCTGCCATTCTGAGGCAGTAGTAACACCACGATACATTATTAATTTGTGACTTGTCAGATTTGATGTAAGAGATAGCTTGGGTACACCGGCATGTGATGAGATTGAGAATGACAAGAAACAAGCCAGATCAAAGTCAGACTTAAACCTTTAATGGAGGCCTGTTTTACTCATACACTCCCATAACCGCTGTCCATTAATTCCCATCCACAGAATTAGCCTGTGTGGTTGGGAAATTGGACGAATACATCATGGGTGTGAATCCCTTTCCTGATTTAAACTGCCTTGATATTTGGCAATATAAAATGCAGAATCATCAGTGTAATGTGGAAATAGAAATGGAGACAAAAATTCTGCCACACTCTGCCAACATCCAAGTTTCAAAACAAGTCAATGTGAGTGTACAACCCACCAGATCCTCAAAGAATGCACGGATTTAGTATAACTGGGATTGGCAATATGCAGTGATCAGCTGACAGGAGGCTGTACGGTATTGCATCATCATTTTGATAGCTTTTTTCCCAGTGAAAATTACAGTTATAATGCAAAGAGTATCATTCCTATTAAAATAGTGAATCATACCACAAATGCAACATCTGTAAAATTAATTGCAATTTGATTTTTGTTTGGTTTTTCTGCCATATAGATCAGCCCTACTTTGCAAGCTTTACGATCAAGCACTGAGAGAGGTAGCACTGCTGATGAGTTGCTGGACCCTATTACTATTAGTTTAAGTTGCTGGACTAATCTTAAGTCATATTTATACTGCATAACAGATGTTTTCAAACACATTTTCCAACATATCAAACTGTTACTGCATGTAAAGTACACCTTCTGCCTTTTCCTAGCAGCTGTTTGCCTGAGGAAGGTCCATGTGATGTCTTGTGGAAAAACTCCCTAATGCAAAACGTACATAAATTAGAAAAAGACCATTTTTGCTTCTGTAGATTTGACATTTTCATGTGCTTGTTGAGCTCAGACGGAAACCCTGCCGTAGCTGCCGAGACCCAGAGGGCGTGGGGGCAAGCTTTAATTCAAATTTAGGTCCAGCAGTCAATCATGTATTAAATCTCGGATATAGAGATTTATTTTGTGGATATATGGTGTCGGGGGGATAATCAGCCCGGTCCAGCAGCTGAGGTTACTGTAAGCGACACACTCTAATGTAAACACACAGCAGCTTTGGATTTAAGGCCATAATGATTGAATAATGCCCAGAGCCTCGCAAAAACCATCACGGATCACATTTGTCACGAATGGCCAGTTTGTTTGTGTTTGTTGTTGGGGGTTATGACACACAGATGACACACAGATGTTAGGCTATGTTGCAAATTATTTGTCAAGCCACACAAAAAAACAACAGCCAAATTTTCACCAATATTCAACTTTATTTATAGGTCAGGAATCCTGCACGGAAAAATAAAACTGTACTTATCTAAAATTACGCCTGTGTAGACCTGGGACCTCATTTTGACAAAAGCTTTTAGGGATGGCGTGGCAACAAATTAGGGTCAAAAAGCGAATCCCACTGTTTACCACTTTCTTGATTTTCTAACGCAGGAAAATAATCTATTTTTGATGAGAGTGAGCAGAGGAGAAACACAGCACATTTGCCTGCGATACAACCCTTGTCATGTGCCGTACATAATAACACCGTGACGTTCCTCTGAACATAAATCTCGACATCTTGTTTGACTTTCCGTAGCAATTCAAGTTTAAAAGCTACCCGCAGACGGCAGCAGTAAGACACTGAAGTGGCTGCTGGGCAGATACGCAGATTATGCACTCTTGATGTCATGGGTTTGAATCTGGCTCATGTTGTTTGTTGCATTTCACCTCATTTCAAATTCAAGACTTTATTTGGCATAATCATCGCAGCACATACCCACAACAGACAAACACGCAAAAACACAAATACACAGAAACATCCAGACACACTGCATGAGTAAGGGCATCGGGGGAAGAGTCTACAGTATCTGTTACGGCTGAGAAGGTTTAAGGTATGTGGAATAAATTCAGACTGCTCACAGTATGGCTGCCTGTCTGGCAACCTCACAGCGGTGGCTTACATTCTCCCCACAAGGCACGACTAAGGCGCTCTATGATTTTCAACGCTTTGTTTGAGATGTAGACATCAGCGAGAGCCGTCTACTGGATGTCAGCGTGCTATATTTAAAAATGCTGGGAGCTCATGGAGAAGGTGAGGGGTGACGAGGTGACAGCTGAACGGAGACATTATCGTTCGATTCACATGAAAAACATAAAGCTTTCTCAGAAAATGCAATCTATTTGGGCATCGGGATTAAGTTCATTTATTTGAGTTTGAGTTTATTTGAGATAACATGACAAGCTCCACCAAACTTAAAAACTATCCACAAATTCATATTCTCAAGTTGCAGATACATCTCTCTCTTCTTCCATGCCCATCTCTTCTGCTCATCTCTCACCATATACTGTCTAAAAAAGCAGAAATACCACAAAAAACTTTCTAGTTACAGTAAACTCGCAGTCATATAATTTCCCACGTACCTGTGGTGTGAGGCATGTAGGAGGACTTATTGAGCCCTATCAGTTCACGTTAAGCTTATCATAATCCACCAAGACTTAAATAAGGAGGTTAATGGGTGAGACTGGGGGAAAACAAACAGGAATGCACAACAGCTGCTCCATTTCACTCAGATTCCTTGGCGTGAATGCATTATGTATGCTGACAAGTTGCGATTGGGTTAAATATTTTCAGAAAACCGAAGAAAGATTTCTTTTTAAAAAAATCCTCTCTTCAAGTCTTCTTTTGTTATCTTCATATGGCAGTGATTTATTATTGCCGTACTCTATGCAAATGCATCAACAGGGAAGCAGATCAGCTTACAGTCTGCTGCAGATGAATCTATGCAATAGTGTCAGTTGACTTGTCATATGAAATTCATAAGCGAGGAGGGACTTAGCTGCTGTTGGAGAGGAAGACGGGAAAGTGGGTCATAATCTACAAACTGCAGTGCTCTGTGCACTACAGGAGTGTGACCCGTGGCTTTCTTCACATGTAATTGCCCAGAGGCTGCCCCGGAGGCCTGAGAGCGCTGCTGTTATTACAGTAGAAAAGCTTAGCTTGCATGGGCACACGTCACCGACAGACCATTCGCTGATCCAACCAATACTGCACAGCTGGATGGAGAAGAAGCCGTGAGCTGCTGCCCCGCGACTGATGGATGGCTGAACCAATAACAGACTAACAGTGGGGAAGCTGCACAACAGACTGCTGGTCACACTGGATGATCAGGGAGACTAGGGCTGATTTGTGGCTCCTTCTGTCACTGGATATTAAGAATGAATTCCCATTGTTGCTCCTGAGCGAGATTTTTTGAACGGTGGGATTAACACTCAAAAGGCCAAACTAAAAACTGCAGTTTGAAAAATGTCCCTCCAGGATTTTTCCTTTAGCCGCTTTAGATTCTCATCTTCATGCAAGGAAATAATAGTTACAATTCTATTCACCCTCCTTCAATTGTCAGCTTGTTGGATTTCTCTTACAACACAAAAACCCATAAGCCTCTCTGGTTAAAAAAAAAAGCATTGTTGCACAGCCCCTTGCAAGCCTACTCTCATTAATAAAGCTAGCAATGGCCTAATGCCAGTACATTTTAATATGTCCCATAAAAAACAATACCAAAGCAGCATAATTGTAAGCAAGGACATAACCATTACATAAAAGCCTGTGTGTATACATTTCTTTTAAGATGACACAGATTTTGCCAGGCTCACCACAAGCCTGAGGGCTCCGGTCACATTTGACCTTTTTGCTCATTTTAATTTTGGTCTTATTTGATCTTAGGGTGTATTTGCTTATTGCGGCACAGTATCTAACAGCTTCTGTAGAAAAAAAACAAAAAAAACATGCAAGATAAAGTGATTAACCCTGACTTGGATGGATTATGTCATATCAGGGCACATTGGCCAAACTGTAACAGTGGGACACATCTAATCCCTAAACCCCTGCAGGTCGAGTCACCAAAGGGCCAACCCATTAGACAGATGGATGGAGGCTTGTGATTTTAGCTGCTACATTTTAAAGACTGAAGTGTCTCTTTGGGCATCACTGCGTCTTATCCAGAAACCAACCACAGTCAATCAGCAGGGGGGAGAGAAATGACCAACATAACCCTTCAAGTGTTAAGAAACTCACTGCATTTTACATTAAAGTCAGAGGAACAAACAAACCTGCCAACCTGGAAACAGAAATAAAAACAAGGAATTATGCAGAGAGCAAACAGCCACTAGCCACACAAAGGATTAAAATTTCAACACAAGTTTTCAAGTTTTATTTTGTTTTGGCTTTTTTTTTCCCTATTAAGAATTTAGTTTATAGCATCTCACAGGTATTCTGACAGGCCTCTCCGGCAGCTAGAAAAACATAAAAGCTACTGCTACTGCTTTTGACTTTGACCGGGGAATAGCTTAAAAGTCTCTGCCAGGTGACCTGGTGGGTTCATGTTTCACATGTACATGTGAGGCAGACGCCTTTTGGTGCGATGGGATGTTAAATGCTTTGTTGATCTGCAAAACATGTTTGAAGTCAGCTCTAAAGCTGGAAATCCTCTGCAGAGATTTAGGGGCAGTTGTACTGTGCAAGGTTTTCACAGTCAAGACTTGTACTTTTTGCATTTTGGATGAGCTCCAGGCAACTTTCAGACAACGGGAAGGTGTGAAGATGAAAAAAAAAAAACAAAGAATAAAGGTGAAGACAAAGACAAAAAGAAGAGGAAATGTACTAGATTCTCAGGGTCTTTTCTTCAACATGGATGTATGGATGAATCCCTGTCCTTTTGTCTGTTTGCTCATCCATACATCAAATACAACACTGTGTCTCAGTTAATGCTCATTTGGTTTTTGTGGAGAAGTGGTGCATCTCAACACTACATTCTGGCCTTTTAAAAAATTACACTGATCGAACCGAAGGGGCAGCTACATTGTTCATTTGGTTGCCCATTTGCCACACATGATTTCTCAGACTGATTTAGATGCAACATGGAGAAATGATGCATCTGACCATTGTACTGCAGCCAAAATCCCACTGATTGTGGCTTCACTTCCATCTCGGGTCAGACCAAGGTTACATATTACTACTGTTTGGATATCATGGGTGACGGGCTGCAGGCAGGGAGTGTTGTCATGTCAAGTGACAGAATGATAATATAGAGACAGTTTATGCAATTTTCAAAAGTCAAATCAGTATCACTCCTAATCTTGCACCTCCATGCAACACAGACAACAGCAAGAAGGAGCAGTTTAAATAGCTGCCGACCAGGAATATACCTCTGAGATATCATGCAGAGAATCAATATGCCGTCAGCCAAAATGCAACTTCCTGCAAGGTGAGAGGGACAAGTTCGATGATTGCTTTTTCTTTTTTAATTGAAGGCTATATGCTTCTGAATGCAAGAAATGAAAACACTACAGCATTAACATGGCACAGTTAAACAGATCCCTTGCTGCAGAAGGAAAAGTATTCAATTTCTCTGACAAAACACTGCAAAACACCAAAGGACTACAAGCTCATTGCCTGATTTTACAAGTTCCATCGAGTATTTGGCGATTCAATCTTCTGTGTTCAATTTTTAATTCTTGATTTGTTATTCTTTATTGCATCTCTTAACAGCTGTCTCAAATGCGCTGGCAAGTCACTGATACTTTCCATCACTTGTTGGGCAAAACTGTTTATTGGAGAGAAAAGCTCCACAGAGCTCAGTGTCGCTTGAAGGAGTTCAGTGACTATGAAGTGGAACGCATAAAACTGGGACCTAAAATCAGAGATTTTTTTTTTTAAGGAGGTTTTGTGATTTCTGCAGCAAAAACACACTGGACCTTTTTTGGCCTGAGCTTTCTTTGCCCTGTGATTCATGTGGAAGCCAGATTGGCACTTATCATATGCTCAGTTTAAATTTAGATAACCACACAGTCATGAGGCATTAACAAGTTTATGAATTCACATGAAGTCAATTATTCATTTGTTTCTCCGAGTATGAAAACAATGTTGAACTGGATGCCCTTCACAATTAACCAAGGCCAACACAATCTCATATGAGACTGATGACTCACAGGGAGGATCTGGGATAGCAGTGCTGGCGTTATCTCTAACGGACTGCGAAGACGGAGGCAAAAACCACGATCAGTTCCATGGCTACATGTGAAATGAAGCTGAACTTGATTTGTAAAACCACCAGGGTCAGACAGCAAAATCAACTAAAGCGGCAGAATCCTATCTAGAAATCATTCACTATTGGCCTTTGATAAGTATACGCCCGGAGGGGACAAATATCAGATCTTCTTTGTAATGACTATGCTTAATGCACTGCACCAGAGAGGGTCACGTGATGATTTTGAGGCACAGGACATTAGTGCAAATGTATTGAGACAGACAGAGCACTCTAATGATCTACAAGTATGTATACAATCTACTGGCTGAAAGCAAACATGACCTATATTTCAAAAGGAATACAAGACGACCAAAATATGCTATTTACAATGGAGTGAATGAGAAAAGCACAGCCCCCCCCCATTACTGGACACCCGAAAACTCCAATTTCATTGTGCACAAGCTAAAATACTAATGTTACACAGACAATAAGGCTGAGGGTGTCTAGGCTCAAGTTAGTCTCAGTGGAGGTTATAATAACCCTGCAAGAAAAATGAACAGGACATTCACTAACTGGAAGCTGATAATGTCTGAAGCCTGTCTTTAAAGGGAAAGCATCAAGTACAGGGATTATTTAACACTGGGCACTAAAAACATGTATATGTACACAGTTCCTTGCAGTCTCAATGATAACAAGCACAGTACACAAAGCAAGAAACAAATTGGTTAATCCACAATAACATGACAGAAAAACAGTTTTAAAGGTGTAGTTATACGACTGAGAAAACAGATGTGGTAGCGAGTTATGGGCTAAATGGCTTTCTTTCCATGTGAGCAAATTCCTTATACAATTCATCCATACAATTTCCTGACCAAGTGCAAACAAAAGTTCGTGCGTCTGATCACGCAAAATAGGAAATCTGTATTGCATAATAAATAAGTAAACAGCAAAACGAACATATGACTGCACCAGGGTAATGGTGCCACTGTTTGATGAGAAGCCTTTAGCCTCGGGCAACAAGGCTCCTCTGCTCCACTGACTGAAAATACTTGCTAACCCTGCTGAAATGGCCAATCTTGCATATATAGTAAAAATAGCCCAGCAGAGAGCCTCGGTTAGTGAGCAGTAATGGAACGTGACCAAGGTCACTGTAGTGTTGCTCAAAGACATTCAGGAGCCTGGTTGTGACCTAAACGCTCAGCGAGAGAGAAGGGCAGGAGCCAGCAGAACATTAGGGAAAAAAAAAAAAAAGATCCTTATGCAATACATGTATGCCAGATCCAAGGCAAAGTTGTAATTTAGGAGATATTTTTCCAAATTTTAAGGGGCAATTCTGGTGTTTTCTTGCTGCTATAATTTTTTGCTGATTTTCCACCCCTTAAATGTTAATTGACAGTTTTTACATCGACGCACTGTGATTAAAGATATTTTTAAATCAGTTTTGCCATACCTCTCGAGCTCGTTCATACAACTAAATGCCAAATGGCATAAAAAGCAGCTCCCGAGACTTTTAATTTAGTGCAGCGATGTTTAAAGTAAGGGAAGGCAGGAAATGTGCAAAAACTCCAATAACACTGCAATTATCCTGTGGCAAAATTAAAAAGAAACAAAACCAGTTTTTACCGTTATCAAAAATATCAGTATATTTATACTTGTTTTTTTACTTTGCAGTGAGTAATGTGCAACTGACTGGGATGAAATAAAAGAAAGGTTTTAAAAACGAAGCCCCACAAGCACTGAGCTACACAACTGGGTCCTGGGTTATGTTTGGGAGGATGAGGCAAGGTTTCTTCTTCCCTTCTGAAGTGTTTGTGGGAGTTTTTTTCCCTTGTTGTCACTGAGGGTCTAAGACTGGCGTGGTGTCGATTTTCTTATTGTTGCCTCTCTCAAAAGACTTGGACTGGGTTATGTTTTCACCCCATTCTCTTTTTCTGTTAGCAGGATATCTCAAGAGGCAACCGTGTCTCCCAAGAACTACACTCGCAAACATCGCTTTCTCTTGGCGCTGGACTCGAACTCAGGTTGCCTGGGTGAGTCCGTTCTTTGACCCATCCGCCCCCCGGCCTGCTTTCTACGTGATTACACATGTTCTTATGATACATTATAAACGAAAATATTATTGACAATGCAGTTTACTTGTATGAAAACTTTTTTTTTTTTTTTTTTTGGAGACAG
>OMLB01014784.1:0-13185 GCA_900302555.1 Myripristis jacobus
CTCTTTTTTGCTCTCTCTGTGTGTCTCTCTCTCTCTCACACACTCACACACACACACACACACACACACACACACACACACACACACACACACACACACACAGACATACACCAGGAATATAGAGCAGGCATACATCTTAGGACAAGAAAATAGTGTCCCTGCATGAGGCCACAGCAGGTTGGACCGAGTTGTCTCAACAGCGCTTTAATGTCACTACAAGGTTACTTTCCTGACTCAGTGTGTGTGTGCCCAGCTCTCAGGAATTGCATTAGCATGCAAATACAGCAGCCAGCCAGGCCTACTAGCTACCTGGGCTGTGATGAAGTAAGTGAATAAGCCATTAGTCAACTGCTCATTGTTCTCGCATGGCGAATCTCCTTAATTTCATTTTTGTTTTTGTGCCAGGAGAGATTTGTAAATGCATGCTTAATATTTTAATCTCTGTGGGACTTGCTCAGTGGACCATTTGTTGCCATCCAAATGACCATCTGGAATGGGATGATAATATCCACCGCATTTCCCTCTGATCTATCAATTTATTTTGAGCTGGATGCTTTACGCTGAAGGGGTCCTCCAGAATCCAATACTTTGGATGGTGTTCACATGCACCACCTCACACTCCAATCAAAGGAGCATATTACAGCAGAGAAAAACAGATCTCTGAAATTAGTAATAAGGGAAGACCTTGAAAATCAGATCTGTTCTTTTCATCTCTCAGAAGAGGGAAACAAGATGGCAGCGGAGGGAAAACAGTCTGTGTGAATGTGCCGGGGAGTTTAGGAGACATTTCTCAAAGACTACAGCTCCAAGAGGGAGATGTGTGCATAGATAATGGCCATATGTTGAAGAACACTCCATGCCAGCATGGTCGCCCATGGTATGATTTCAGCAAAGACATCTAATTAAGATGGAGAATGGCAGTGATTTCTATCTGCACACCACTGATTCAATTTTCTGCACTCTTTCCCTGGAATGGGCTAGACTGATTCCAATTATAATGGAAAGGAAGCTGTTAATTATCTTTTTGGAATCTCTACCTGCCTTTGTTACTTGATGTCGTCTCTCTTTCACTGAATGAGCACTTTCGGTTCAGCCTGAGAATCTAATTTCCATGTTTGCTTAATGCTTTGCTAATTTCCATGTTTGCTTAGTGCTTATCTCCTTGTTCACATGAATATTATTTCCCGTGTGGCTATCTTGATTCCTGCATCTATATTGGTTTACGCAATTCACCCAAATGTCACAGAATGATCGCCGTGTACAACGGAGCTGATGCAAATTTATGCCGGCGACTGCGCTCAAATATTCTCCTTACTGTAGTGCCATGCTGACGCCTTGTGTGGTTAGCCAGCCCACTTACCCACAGTGGAGAGGTCAGACGACGGCTCTGAATCAAAGCGCTAAGGTCTAATGAGTTAATAACAGAGGGCAGTGCATTCTCCACAGAATTAAAAGCCCTCTGCTATTATGTCTCTTACTCAGACAAAAGGCACATTATGGGGGCTTCCAGAGAGGTTCGTTTAACACAGTTCTTAAGCATAATTATTCGTTGGGAATCATTAGCATTGCAAATTGGGACTGGTGGACTTTGATCGAGACTTTGACCTAGCAGCAGATCTATAGGCCTGGCAGCAAGAGAAAGACAGCTGAATGCCAATTATCCCATTATCAACAACTACCTACTAGCATGAATACTAACTCTCCTGTCTTGCAGCGGCGAGGTTCAGGATGAACACGGCAGGATTACGATCAAAACAAGGTCTAGGACAAGGCGCTTCTGCTACGGAACAGGACGTGGACAGTGAGCAGGCTGGCTTAAAATGAGAAGCTAGAACACAGCATGGGATAATAGACTTGGTCGCGTCCTTAGGCGCAAACCGAATGTGCACGTGCACGCTTTGAAACTCTGTTGTCCTCCTTGTGCGTTGTTGACGAGTATGTGTGTGCACGTGTGCGTGTGCGCTTGTGTGCAGGATTTCAGCATATGCTCTGGACTGAGAGAGTAATGGCCCTCTTTACGGCCCATTATCCTGTTAACAAATGACAATGTGAGGGAGCTAATAGATGAGAAGCTAAATTTGACCATATTATTTACTCTTTCTGGGGGAAGCGATGCATGGTTTTGAATTAGTATATCAAATCACATATTAATCATCAACTGGGAGCTAAAATTGTCTTTCCATTCAGCGAAGATGAGAGGAGCCGTTCTTGTGGACATCATGACCCTTTACAACAGTGGAAACATTAAGATGCATGAGATGGGCAAGAAGTCCGAGTACTGCAGGAAAAAAAAAACCTCTTTTGTTCTGACGGAATTAAAGATAGCCTGTGGTGTGTGTGAAGACTGTGAATTTAGAGTCAGGCAAAGCCAAGACCACCCCCTGACATTCAATGAGGCTGGCAAAAGAGAGTGAGAGAGAGCAAGAGGGACTGAAAAGAGCAGAAGCAAGAGAGAAGAGAGACAGAGGCAGCTTAACATTTGTGTCTTCAGGTCACTAGAGTGGCCAGCTTTAGTACGAGAGATAACAGGATTACTGCAATCATGGCCACAGTTTTCCACGACTTCCACCCCCCCTTTCCATTCACACTCACACCCCCGCCACACCTCCCCCACCCCTCATGCTCTCATCCTCTTTCCCTTTGCCCAAAGACGCCGCTCAGTGCTGGGACTGTGATGGACTGGGGCCTGGCTCCACTGGGAAACAAGACATACTCATAAAGCTAATCTCTTTGGGCTGCTGCTGACAGAAAGAGGTTAGTTACTGCACCAAACTCTCTCACAACAAAAAGCCAGCCAGCCGATGGATGCAGAAACATGCCCTAAACAAATCAAAGTATTAGCTGAGGCCTATATAAAGAGAACTGAAAGGCTTGTAAGCCACTGATCAAAATATTCCACAGCCTCGATGTTGCACTGTGACATTTTTGTCACAGCAAGGTCAAGCATTCGCGGCGTGATCTGTCTATTGTTCCAGCTCGGTTTCTAATGATCTGTCTGTTCTTGACTGTGACCATCTTAAACAAATCTGACAGGGATTATAGTCAGGGTTTAGTCAGCTAATTAGTCAAGGTTATAAGTCATGTGAAACATAGAAAGATACACAAAGACTCATCACGCTTTAATATTCCCATAAACTCACTCTCACCCCGTCACCCTTAGCGATGCTGTAGCCCCATGTATTTAAAAAATGTGCATTCATGGCAACTATCCATTTTCAGAGCTGCTCTTTTCAGGCAAATGCATTTGTATATAGAGAGTAGCCTGGCTATGTGGGCTCCATAAATCTGTGTATTTGTCAGCAGGATATGACAGGCTTTTCCTCTCTGACTGAGAGTCTATCAGTCTGAGCTCCAGTGGCCGTGCCCGCTACAGTCAACTCTGATTAATAACTACAAATAGAAGGGACTTGTCTGCCCGGTTATAAATGGGAACTCTGTTTGCTAGGGAAAAGATGCACATTCTGCCTGATAAATCATAGAGCGGGAAGGGAGAAAACAGTACACAGGAACACAGAAATATAATATGGAAACAATTTCTCAGCTGGGCTCAGTGATAAAGCTGACTGTCTTGTTTAACTTAATACCAGCAATTACTGGTTTATGCACTTCTCTTTTGTGCTCGAATTCTTTGCCAGTAACTATTGACGGAGGGATCAGACCAATTGTTTGTTCTACATTCTACACAAAGTGGTTTCCCCCTCTTGGAGAGATACAAGAAAAAAGTTTCAAATGAATTAATACACAAATGTGGCTTTCTGTTCAGATGCGAGCTGGCAAACCTCATTACAGGAGGACGAAGCAGTTTGTCAGCCCTTTTGAACATAAATAAGAATCATAGCTTGGAGTCATATACTGAAGAAAAGCACTCAGGAGCCACTGTTAACCCGACTGAGGACATCTGTTGGACACCCACTTAATAATAGAAAGTGTATTTTTATGATTAAAGGAGAAAAAAACGCTGAAACAATTGGCCTCATTACATGAATATTGATGAAAGCATGATTTTTGCAGTCTGAAATACAATGCAGTGAGTACAAAGGGAATTAATTGAACCATTTTCTCTCCATTTGAGCCCAAATGAGGCCTTGGGAATGTTATGGCTATTAAACGTCACTTTAAACACTCCAGAATTACCTAATAATGATGGAACTTATTATTCATAACAAACTCCAACAAGTCAGTGTTTCTGATGGTCTTTTAAGAATTCTACCTCCTAATACAGAGGAGCGGAGATATGCTTGAACCTCTCTAAAAAATAAATCTGACAGTGAGTGGGTAGTTTATCAAGCATCCGGCATATTTCTCCACTGTAAGCCATTGCCCAACAGCACAGGCCTTATACAACACAGACATGTGGGTGTAAAGAATAAACATTTGGCCATTAATACATGGCCCGGTATCATTTCATACTGTTTCAACATTCAAGTACAGATTATGCATAGTGACACAACTATTGCACGTTTTATTCTTGATGATGGAAACGTACAGATTCTGACCATTACAGTTGCATGAAGAAAAATGGCAAATCAACCAGATTACAACCCAAAAAAATCCTTTGTCAGGCACCCTTCCAGTTTAATTAAATGCCGGTTTTATGTCTACCTCTGTGCCGAGTTGGAGTCTTGGTTCGCTGCAGGTGTTTCATTCAGATGTGGCATGGCAGAACATCAGTGATGCTCTCCCAGAGGTCTGGCTGGGAATAACGGAGTGCACAACGAGGGTGCCACCAAACGCCGATCATGTCTCCTCTGCTGCTGTGCCAGCCTTGGCCAAGCCCAACAAGAGTGGGACACACATTAAATATTAACTTAATTGGTCCCGGCAGAGCCCTGCTAACATACGGCAAGCATCAGACGGAAATGTCACCGTTTCCCCAGAGCCCCCGCACACTTAGGATCAAAGACAATAACATTGGTTCTAATCTGCTTTAATTGTGAGATAAGAGATTGCATGGTACAGCTTGAGTAAATGTGGCGTGCAAGCATTTGTGCATGTGTGTGAGTGTGTGTTTGTGTGTGTGTGTGTGTGAGTGCCTGTGTGTGTGCATGTGTCATTCTAGCTGATTTAGGCTTGTCAGAGGAGACTGACAGCCAGCAATGGCACTAGGGAGAAAACCCCAGCAGCCCTAGTGGTTCTACAGTTCCTCCTGCCATTGAACAGCCAAAAGGCAAGGCAGCCAAATGCACAGCACCATCCAAAGCCACAAAGGCACTTTTTCATCCCCCATCAAAAATACAGAGCCTGTTTTATGCGTGGCAAGTTGACTTCCTGTCTGAAATGCGGCGCAGTGCCCTACAGCAGGCTGCAAACTCGGTCATAAAATTAACATGGGCTGGAGATATACATCAACAGAAACATAAAAAAATACTGCTGCAGCACAGCACAGTACCACCGACTGCTAACCCCAATACTGTTACACAGTACAATTAACTCTAATGGTAGCTATAGTGAAAGTCTAATCATAAATGGTGCATTTTAAAGATAGTGATTAGTGATTAGGCAGAACCTCTCCAGGGAAGTTTAATCTCCACTCAAAGTGGTTAATGTACTTGCTAAATGAACTGCTAACTCCGTAATAGCACCAAGAGCAGTGTGAAGTCGAGATTACTAAACAGCGTGGGCCACATTTTAAATCACTCACTAAAAACTACAAAACCCTGGAGACACCGTGGCTTACCACAGGACCAGGTTGTGTGAGAGACGGGGAGCTAATGCACTCAAGGGCGTCAAGGGAGCTGCAGAGTAGGGCAGCACAAGTGCTGGAGTCAACAAGCTCAGATGTCCTTTTCCTGGCTAAGAGAGCGAGAGAATGGAAGAACAAGAGCAAGCTGGAGGGAAAGGCAGAGAGAGAGAGAGAGAGAGGCAGAGAGAGAGAGAGAGGGAGAGAGAGAGAGAGAGAGAGAGGCTGACTTTTGTGCTCTAGCAGCCTTTCTGCATCCTGCATCCACCACAGGACATGCAAGGTCATTTCAACAAACAGCCACACTGCAGCAAAACACCACGGGGTCACCTGATGATCTGAATGTATAAAGAGAATCCCATCACCACAACTGCTTTGATGCAAAGTAAACATAAAGTGGGATATCTATTTTCTGCAAATAGCACTTCCTACACAAAGCTGCAGAGAATAAGGATCTGCTACATGTTTAGATGTATATCTGCATATCTGCTGTATATCTTTCCCTCCATACATAGACACGTACTGTGCATACATTTGAGAGCAGATCAATGTCAGCCAGCCATTTCCCTAAGCACGTGTGCTATCACAGCACATCTGTCAGAAACAGAGGAAGATAAAGACGAACAGAATGGAAGAATGGAAAAATACAGAGGTAAGGGAGAAGGGGCTTCAGTAATTCCCACCCCATGGTTAGAGCCTATGCCAACTTTTTGTCTCATCCTCAGCTCCCGGGATGTGTGCGTGCTCGTTTCAGAGCACTGGTTTATGTCCCACAGACATCTATAGATTGTGTTGGTGGCCCACCTCTGTTCAACGAGGTCAGCCATTATGGCAGGCAAAAGTGGACTCAAATTCGAAGTGGCACTTGTGGCTGTGGGTGGTGTCAGGAGAAGAGGCACAGCCTGGGAGGAGAGGAGAGGTGAGGAGAGAGAGAGCATGGGGGTTGCAGGGAAAGGACTGGGAGAGGCTCTCCTTTTAATTTACTAATTAACCATGCAAATGAAATCTTAACAGGCTACTCAGAGGCAGCCCTCAGGGGAGGGAGGAAGGCATTAGCGCTTGATTATGCTCTGTCCACGTGGAGAGCAAAAAAGAGAGGGGAAATATGGTGTTGAGCAAAGTGATGGGAAACTTCTTGGCCCACGGCAGCCAAGCAGAACCAGCCGCTGCATGAATTGAATGAAACATTCCTGTATGCATACACAAGTACACACACACACACACATATACACAGACACACACAAAATGGTTCTATACAGTGATAAAGCTGGACATATGCATTGTTTCAATATATTTGGGAGAGAACATCAGTTGTACAAATCACAGATCCTTGAACTGCACACGGTGTAATCAGGCCTACAGTATTGTTCAATTCACCATGGCATGTCTAACTCCAATGTGTCTGTGCTGATTCCTGCTAACCTTCCAAACATGACAGACAATGCTATTACACATAATAGTCGACCAATCACTCAGCTGATGCGCAGCCGCTTGATCCTTGCAATCTGAGGCTAGGAAAGTGCCAGCCAAACAGAATTACACGGAGCACTCCATTTATCGCCGTTTACCTTGAAGACGTCCTGTGTGTCGTCCATGCAGTAGACCCTGATGTTGTACTCCAGTGTGGAGCAGTAGGCGTCAGAGAAGAGCACCAGCCTCAGGCGCTTGGCAGCACCCATGTGGAGGGACTCTCCTACCAGAGCGAAGCGGCCAAGCTGCTCCGAGAACACCCGACACGTCTCCGCCTCCAGCTGGCAATAGTAGGGCTCTGACACCAGCTCCTCCCCCATCACCAGGACATCCTAGAGGAGAGGACAGGATGAGAAAATAGGGTGTGGATGGAGGATCAAACACCCAATTAGGTATGGAGCGGTATACGGGCAGCATATCCTTACTGGCTGGTATCACCTTAAAAAAGACAGATATTTGACAATGGATTCTGCATTTTCAGGGCTTCGTGTGTGTCATGAATTTAACTATGACATTTATAAAAGAAAATCTAACTTGGTCCTGAAAGAGACTTAATTATCCTAAAACAAGTCTGTGTGAAAGGCTCAGTCTGTTTTGCATATGCATGTGTATCCCAATTTTTACAAACATTCATTTCAACAGCAGCTGTTAAGGGTGGGAAGATATCAGATACTGAGGCCAGGGTTGAGCATGTGTGCCCATGCCTTTGGGCAAGAGAGTGTGTACGCGAGTGTCTGGCAAACAATTTGGGATCTTGAAAAGAGAATACTTTGTCTCTTCCTCAAATTCCCTTTTCACTGCCGCATGCTTACTCCATCCTGACATATAGAGACACATATCTTTACAGAAAGACACGCATCCTATAGAACACCATCAATTTACTAAATAATGCATGAATGAGGTGCTCGATTGACATGAAAGGAGACTCCGATAGATTCCTGGCAGGAATAGACAGTTCTGGAGAGAAGGAAAAGGCTGTGGAAATCCAGTAAACACTGAACTACAGGGATTTCTGTCAGCTCCTGTAATTTGTTAACAGACGTGAAAAGACCTCCTCAATTTACTTTGCGAAATAACAGTAGCCAAATGCAAAAGAGTATTAAAAATGTTACAGAAGGCAGTAATTTAATTTGCCACTGAGCACAGAGACACAAAAGGATAGGTTTGAACATGTGTATTACCTGAACTGCACTATCTTGCACTTGTTCACTTCAGCACAGTATCTGCAACTTTATCTCAAAAATATCCCATCCCATCGCAGTAAGAAACGGTTTTTATCAGATAATTCGACTCTGCTCTCCAGTCTAATTTGATGGGGACAAATTGGACCCAAGGTGACAACATTTTCTCTAAAATCCCATCATGCCAGTTAACTGACTCTTCCCATTAGCCAATCAACCTGAAGAGAGCATTCTGCCTGCCAAATGCCCAGCTAGCTCCATCAGCCCCCCTCTAGGATCGATCCAACCAGACACCATCTACATCAATAGAATTAGTATTGACACAATTCATTTCCTATGCAACCACAATGGAGTCTCACTTTTTCATCATCTTAATATTTCTTCGAATGCAGCAGAGAGTGAGGTGGCTCAATTACGCCGTCACTCAATCTACACTCAATTCATTTCTCTCTCTCTCTCTCTCGCTCTCTCCTCTTGCCTCTCTGTGTCTTTCCTTCCCCTTGTTATCTATTTTCACGGTCTCTTTTTATGTCTTCTTCTCCTTGCGTGAGCCACTCTCTCACTTTCAGTGTCACTGTCTGTCTAATCATTCCTCTTATTTCCCAAGATCTACACTGCTCGCTCCTCTACGCTGACTTTCTTTCTTTCTTTCTTTCTTTTTTTTTTCTTTCTTTCACAGTTTGCACTCACATTCCTTTGTCCACCTGGTACTTTTTCGTGTAGTGTCCACACAGGCAGGCCGTTGGGCTATATTTGGGCCAGCTGATGATTAAAAGTGCTGGTCTAACCTCTGCCTCAGACAGGCCAATCCATCCCACAGACACCCCACCGCTGCCACACATGGGGAGGCTGAATAATTTATGCACAATATCGAACATGAAAGAAGACCTACTAACACTCCAAAGCCCACCAGCACCCTTTCCAATCTCCCAGGATTGTTGAGGTGGGTATATTGCCTCAAACTGCATTTGTTTGTGTGGCTCTGTGTGTGTGCGTGTGTCCGCGTGTGCGTGTGTGTGTGAGTGAGCACGTGCATGAGTGTGCAGGCCGGTATACACATGCAGGCACAAAACAAGGTTCGGCGCAACTCCGTCCTATTGGAGTCTTGCAGGTCTGGATGCTTTCAGATTTCATGGACAGCAAATGGGGAGGGAACTCTGTAATTGGAAGCAGTGGTCAAATATGGTCAAGGAGCACTCAGAGGAGTACTTTGAGGATCGGTAATTTGCTTACAGAACTAGCAAATATTTCTGTTTCGAGAAACATGTTGCCTAGCAACTCTGCTGCCGGAGTGAGGCAGAGCATCCAGGGTTTTGTTCCAGCCCAACAGGAACACACCTGATAGTCAATATAATCCAAGCCCTATAGAGTGGATGTGTGCTGGGCTAGAACTGCCTTGGCTGTGCTGCACCGCCTGCCAGTGCAAGTTTCAAGTCACTGCTGAGCAAGTTTCTACATTCCGTGGAAAGCTCAGAGCAGGTAAGACTTTTCAAATTCACTGGCTTGCAAATTTCTATAGAGGCCTTTTTGCTGGAGATATAGTGCTGTCTCACCTCCCAAGTGCCCTCGTAGTTCTGCTTCTTCAGGCGGACGGCCCAGTTCTCGGGGCAGGCGTCAGAGCAGTGGTCCATGCTGAGGATAACCGGCCGGCTCAGGACCACCCCCGGGGGGCCGCAACTCACAATGGGGCTGAGCAGGGTCTGGCAGCCAGCCAGGGGCAACCTGCAAGGGGCAGAGAGAGTGGGCTAGACAGCAACCGGACCAAGATGAATGGTAATGGAAGATGAGAGAAGGGCTTTTACTTATTGAGGCTTTAGTGAGAATTTACTGGTCTCCTACAAGCAGGCTATGATACTGTAACCTCAGCGACTTATTTAGCATCTCTGATAAAAAAAACAAAAAAACCCACAAATGATGCCATGCTGAGCCGACTGACTTGGACCACATTATGATGACTGAACTCTTACATTACATTATCGCAGCATGCTACAAGAACTGTGCCTTCTGAGGCCAAATAAACAGTGTTCTCCAAACAATTCATTTAACTTAAATAGTCCACATCCTGGTAAAAGGGTACACTATTTATTTACATCCCTCCTCCACAGCACTGGCACAGGCTCTTAAGCCTTTCCTAATGGAACAGTAGAGCATCAAAACAAACAGCCTAGCGGCATCCAGGGAAGACTGCCAGTTAGGCAGTGTTAAAGAGACCCACCTTAAATCTTCCTTCCTCTGAACAGTGAGATAAATCTCATAGATCTTCCCTCTGGGGATGGCCTCAGGAGGAATGAGCAGACTGATTCCTAATGCAAATAACAACAAAGGGAGAAAGAGAGGGGAGGGGGAACAGGCTCATTTGTTCTGACTGAACAACGCTTTTGTCATCCCACAAAGGAAGCCGGCCCACTCAACAAAACTGCATGGCCGCAAAAACAAAAACAAGTCTCTTCTGAAGGTCAGAGGCAGCCTCCGTCAGGTACAGTAGATGCAAATCTCTGCACCGGCAGCCGAGGCGGCGCACGTCCCCGCGGTCAACAATTAGCTGAGACAAAAGCGCACAGTGAGACACGTTTTAAATGTCCTCCGTCTGCCACCAAGTAGATAATTGAGACCGTGGAACAGAATACTCCATGAAAATCGCACTTTCCCAAGAGAGAATGGCAGAATGCACCTTGGAGAATAGTGAGAGCGTAGTTTGAGTGTTGCGGCGTTTGTGTTGTGATTCTCGTGGCAAAATGATCCACTTAGAATCCCATTTAAAATGTAGTACAAACAGAGAACATGTGACACAATCTTAAGTGTCCCAGGATTGTTAACTGGGTATGTTGGCCATAAAAACATCTGTTTGAATAAGAGAAAGGTGCTTGAGTGCTCACGGCCGCGTCTGTGACCATGTCATCTATGCATCTGAGAGCGTGCGTGCTAGTGCTGTTTTTCTCTGTGCCCCAATGAGAAGATGGGTGCCAGTGAACGATATAGTCTGCATGGCTTTGACCTAAGCCTCACATACACTATCTGTAAGAAAGTGGAAGAGACAAAGAGAGAGACAGAGAAAAGGGAGAGAGAAAGAGATGGGAAGAAAACCACAGAAAAAAGACCTTTTCTCCCTTAAGATACTGGCATATTGGCACTGTCATCCGCTAATCTGGACAGCCTACAAAAAGCCAAATGAAAACACTGTCTTCCAGTGTAATTATATAAGCACAGTACTCAGCTAATGTAGAGTGGGCAAGCAAAAGAAGGGGATGATAATGGCAGACTTTTATCTTTTATCAGAGGAATCCTTAATGGACTATCTGTACTCCCCTATCTTTGCTCTCTTAGCACACGACTGACACTTGTCCAAAATGCTGCGGGCATGAGCTATAAATTCAACCGGCACTGTCACAAGTGAGAGGCCTAACTGGAATTATTTGTTCTAGCTTTTTTTATTTTTATTTTTATTTTTTTTTAAGGAATCTGTTAGAGTACCATGTGCAAATCCTTGTTTTATGCTGTAGCAATCACTGACCTAATTCACATTCATATTGCTTTTTTAAATTTTTTTATATTGCAGCGTATAAGTAGGTTACTGACAAAACAATTTTAAATAATCATATGTTTTGGATACAGCAAATGAAAATGCCTTGCCTTCTGAATTAAAGTGGGTGTAAACATGAGATGAACTGAATCAAACAAATATGTTATTTGAATTTAAGTACCATTAACAGTGTGGACTCAGCAGCAGAAAGTTTCGGTGTTAAACAGCTCATTTTTTTTTTTAGATAACAAGCACACCTGGGACTAACATATTCTTTGTTTTTTTCCACATTCGATCCTCCTCAGCTATCACGTAATAAGAACTATCACTCGTACGAATAGATGTCAAGCATAAAACTGTGTCCACTTGTGACACCATAAACACTGATTTAGTAATTAGTAATAGAGACCGACATCCAGAATTAAACTCTTACATGTGAGACACTGGAACATTTTTATGTGTCGTATCACAAGGCTATTACCAAACTCCCTCACAAAAGAATGGGAGACTAAATGCCCCGGCAGGGTCGGCCTCAATGAGATGAGACCATGAGACCTTTATGAGACTGAGCTGCTATTGATAAATTCTCCCCAGTAATGTCCACTGAGGGACACAGTGTCGATAAAGCAGCTCTCATAAAGTCACCGCTCTTGTATGTGTTTTGTTTTATTCGCTTTTATGTAAAAGCAATAAAAGGGCACGGGATGTGCTACGCAAATAAAAATGGACTTGACTTATTTGTGCGGCGATTCTTCATTTAGGAGCTGAAGGTAAATTGCTCAGACAGAACTTTTCTAGTTCAGCATTAGAGAATATAGAGCATTCGGGGGATTACAGCAATTTGTCAGTCCAGTTTTCACAAAATTACAATGTTCCTCCTCATGAAACGATTACTGGCTGAATGAAACGAAATAACAGCGCTTTTACAACTTCAGTACTCCGTCGTCCTATATATCTGTCCATGGAAACCGATTATCTACTTATTAGAAAGCTATTTTAACGAAAAGTGAAGCCCTCCCACCTGTGTTGGGGATGGTCAGCCGGCCTCCCAGGAAGTTGAAGGTTCCATAGGAGGTGTTGGCCACGTCGCGGGGCAGCGTTTTGAAGTAGCTCTGAGTGGACAGCCTGCTCACAAACTCAGCAGGGTCGGCGTTGAGCTTGCCGTTGTGCAGAGTGTGCGAGCCGTTTGGCAGGGGGTCAAGCAGGGGCCCGTTGGTCATGGAGAATTTGCCGGTGGTGTCGTGGCGCGAGCGCAGGGTCCCTTGGTAACTGGTGGTGGTAGTGGTTAGATCAGGCTGGATGGTAAGCAAATGGGAATTCTCTATTAGAATAAA
>OMLB01014785.1:0-31516 GCA_900302555.1 Myripristis jacobus
ATATCTCTGGTATGTGCTAAATGTAATGCATGTTTGCATGTCATTGGGAAGCATGTTTATTTTGGCTTTTGAAATAGGCCAAAGCTGATTTCTGATAACGGCATGTTTTGACACTGGCAGTTATAATGATGGACAGGAGTAAAAATATCAAACATGCAAAAAAGCAAATATGTCACCCTCACATTTCTTTAACACATTTGGGTGACATCTTGTCAACTGGGGAAATGTGTTGTGTTCTCTTATGCTGTCGAATTGTTGAAAATCCTATTTCCCGTGTGTGTCTGTCCCATGTGAGAGGAGTATGTGATCATGTTAAGGGGGAGGAGGTGATGGCTACAGATTTGGTCACAGAGGATGTCTTTAAGGATGTCTCCATTTGTAATGAGTCTCTCCAAATTTATTTGATAGCTTTCGTAGGTGCAGTAGATGCTTATGTAGTGTTTTAAATAGTATTTGTGAAGTCTGTCACTATGATGTTGCAGACAGCAATAATCTACCTTGTCACCGTCCTCTCCAGGAGGGCCCTGAGGACCAGCTGGACCAGGAAGACCAACAGGACCTTGAATGCCATCACGACCAGCGGGTCCCATGGGACCTTTCTCTCCCTAAACACATCAAGCACCACAGTCATGAAGAAGTCACAAATTACCAGTGGTGAAAATCATTTGCTTTTCTTTGTTGAAGTCACAACCACCGATATTTAAGTTGTACAGAGAACTCATGTTAGAAAGAATGGAAATACTCACAGGAGCTCCCTTTTCTCCAGCTGGTCCAGGGGGTCCCTGGGGGCCGTTGCGTCCAGTCAGACCAATGGGACCACCAGGGCCAGCAGCGCCTCTCTCTCCAGGGGAGCCCTGTCATGCAGGAACAAAGTCCCGTCACACATTAGACAGACCCACCAGACATTATTAGAAGCTCACTAAAAAAAACATACAAAAAAAAAACATCCCTTTCCTGCAGTAGATGCATGAGCTAGCTGAAAGCAGCAGGACATATGTCTTCTTTTCACTTTTACCATTCATTTATTTTGGGGAAATGCAACTGGATATGACTGGAATATGAAGAGAATATGAACAGATGCCACCCTTTATTTTTCTAGGGAATTAAAAGATAAATAAATAAAATAAACATGCCAATCAAATCAAAGTCTCCTTGGCTTAAATGTCACATTTTTAAAGAGCAACTAAACCAAGAACCCAAATCTCTGAGAAATCCATCACCACCTGTTGTACTCTTTCGAGTGGTGACATCACCTTCCACCAAAGACCATGCATCCTACTCTTTAATATTCTCTACACATTACTTTTAATAGGCAAATCCACAAATTAAGAATGAAAATGAATCTTTAAAAGTATAAAAGATATATATAAATGAATTTATTGGCTGGTCCTCTGAATGCATTTTAAAGTTGAAAAAGCAATTTCTAGCTGAAAGGATGGCATATCACAGTTATCATAGTTAGAGTGCAAAGTTTTGGAAGTAATAATGACAAGAAAATAGTTGGGAACAACATGAGCGTGTGAGCTTTCAGCTAATGCACTAATTAGGGAGACATTCCCCGAGTACCTTTTTCACAGCCTGCTAATACATTGTAATAAGGCCATTGTAATGTGAAGTCTTCCAAAACACAAATAAGTGAGCCAAAAGCAAAAATTTAAACCGATTGAAATAATCAAACGATAATAATCTTGCTTGTCAACCTCAAACCCTTTCTGGGATGAGAGCACTTTGGCTCATGAAGGAACTCTTATTTTGTAATATGGCTCAGCTGCTTCAGGACCTTCCTCTGCCAAGGCCTTATGGAAGGTCCCACCATTCATTGTCACATCAGCTTGTATTATTGCATTCCTATTCAGTGTGTCCTGGTGGGAGCTCATCAGCAAGTAGGTGGCCAAATCCACCCAAACTATGACTTTATCTTTGATCAAGAGGCCATTATAGCATCCTCCTACCCAGGGGCAGAAAAGAGGCTGCTCAAACACACACATGTGCATGCACGCAAGGCCACACACACACACACACACACACACACACACGCAATGTTTCAGCTGCTGATGTGAGCTGCCACCTGGCACTCATGGGCCTGGCCCATTTCATGACAGACATCTCCTGTGACACACACAGCTCCAAACTGTCATCACCAGCCTGCCAACCTGCCTGCCTGCATGGACACACACATGCACACACACACACACACACACACACACACACACACGCACACACATTCTCACGTACTTTCTCTCCATTCCCATTCTTTCTTGCTGTCTCTTTCTATACTTGTTTCTCTCCCACGCACATGTGATTCTGACTAGAAAACTAAAATGCCACACACAAACACACCCAAATATTTTGTGTAACTCAACTCTTCACATCCATTCTCTTTCTTTCCACCCTTTTCTATCTAAATCTCTTTCTCTTTCTTTATCTCTTGCACAAAGACCAGACACAGACGCACACACTCTCGGCGAAGAGTAAGGAACAGCAACACACACCACACTCGCAGACTTTCCTGCAGCTCAACGGCAGCTCAATCTCTGGCAGGAAATCGATGGAGGAAAATATCAGATCTCTGGTGTGCGTGGGCATTGCACACTGGCCTCTTTTTCAAGGAGTTTTTCAAACACTACGAAAACAGTCTATCGCATGTTTTCAGCCAATACCCCACTTCCAAGCCAATTTGAAAAAACTATCTCATGTTGCAGTGGAAATGGCTTCAGTCATTCAGTGAACGCCCCTCTTCTCGCTTTCATCATCTTTCATTCGTGCTCTGCATATCCGCTGTCATCTAATCTGGTATTGCTCTGTCGCTGGTGAGCAGGGGCAATTATCGGGAGCCTGCGTTTAACGCTTGAACAAAATGTCAGACAGTTCAAAGCTGCCTGTCAGTCAGCCTTCTGTACAGCTTCACCGCTGGAGCTCCTGAGGCTTTTCATTGCATACATCACTAACTGAGGGGCTCGGAGTCAAAGACAGAGAAAAAACGCCCCACTTATTTATGGATTACTCTGCTGCTCCTTTTCAGGGTCCCAAACTCTACACTAACGAGTGGGATACGACACAGTGCAGTCCATGAATGCCACAATAATATGATCAAATAAAATAGACACTTTGCTGCACAGTAAAGAACATCCTAACAGGTGTTATGACATTTATACATGCGTTAAGCATACACACTGAGTGAAAAGAGTTCCTAAAATTACCGAATATATCTGAGATAAAAAAATCAGAGGAGAACACGAAAAATCAACAGCCATGTCCTTGGGGTGCCATAACAGTTGGCATAGTAGCCAATTAAAGCTGGGCTGGAACATGTTTCTGACCAATCAAATTGCGAGGACGAAACTAGCTGTTGCATGGTTGGGTAATGTAGCAATAATTAAGCCATATTTTCAAAGTATTGCTGTAAAGTCTATTGTTATGGAATAAAATAAATAAAAAGATGGCAAATCAAAAAATACTATTTTAAACAGGTAAAATGCAGTTTCTTTAACAGTAGCAAGTAGTACGACTGGCTGGCAACTTTCATACCTAAATTATCTATTAAGTAGTCATTCATTCATTCAGGTATCCTCATTTACAATGGTGTCAATTAAAAAAAAATGTTAAAATACAGGATAATGAACATGCTATAGAAGAAATAAAAGAAATACATACAATGAAGTATAAAATAAGGTAAAATAAATAGTCAAACGTGCACTCATCAGGTATCTACAAAGGCTTCACACAACATAGGATCAGAGCTGAGGGGTGAAACTGTCTCTTTTATACTAAAACAAACAGCAGGGGGAAGCATAATGCATGGACATCTTAAACATGAGTGGATACAGGTTGGGAAAAAGAAAAAGTAGACAAATATTGCATGATATTCAGCCTGAATGACATTTCATTCTCAACGTCTGAAATTCTGTCTTAATTACTTCAAGTGATTTAAGGAGGGGGGTGCTGGAATGTCAAGCACTCCTCAAGTCTTTTGGGATTTGTTTATAAAAAAAAAAAATGTTTCTTTCAAATTCTGCCAAGCAACAGATGTTGACTGACCTGAACAAATTTTGATTCAGTAAAACCATTAAATTGATGCAATCCAAAGTGAATCTAGACAGATTCAAGGTTGCGTGCTAGGATATGTGTCATCACCAAGGGCATAAGACTTTGGAGAAAATTATGTCGACATCAAAAACGTTAACCCAGATCAAGACCTTGGGCATGTGATCTTCATGCCATTGTTGATGGTCTCAAAAACTGCAACACTGACTCTGGCAGATTATCATTAGTAGTGAACATTTATGAAGTGTCAAACCTGTTAAGTTATGATCAGCTTTTGAAACACATCTCCAGAGTATTTGAACATCAATCAGTCATGACCAAATCTGCACAAACCTAGAGATGGATGCAATTATTCTGGTGCAACTTGAGCTATACATGTACATGTGGCACCAGTTTCAGTCTTTCTTGCAATGCAATGAAGTGAAAGACCATTAGAAAAATTACCTCCAATATTTTTCTTCTCTTCACTAGAGTGACAGTTAATAGGAAATATGGTTTTTAGAAATACTAGCATTAATAATCAGTCCCACCAGGGCTTTGCTTGGCTTTGTTGTGATTCTTCTCTAACATTTCCACACAGAATGGCTTCTGAAAGGACTTTTTTTTCCCTTTTTGTCTTTCAGATATTACAATGCAGTTGGCAATGCTTTTGTTACTTTGCGGTAATTTTTCGGGAATGATAGAAAACTGCAAGTCAGCAACAAACAATTGTCATTTTTTTCCCTTACCATTACCTACCATTAATCTCACTTAATACACAGGAAAAAGTAAAAAAAAGAAAAAAGAAAAAAAAAAGAAAAAAGACAGGTGCAGCCTCTGTCTCTCTTTCTTTCTTTTGCACACACATACACATACACACACACACACACACACACACACGCACACAGACACACACACACACATGTACATCTGCATCTTTCTCCTGCCTTGTGCACTTTTTGTCGAGGCAAGCATACACACACAGCATTCCTGTGATTTGACCAGTTTATGCAGAAATATTGCAAGGACTGGACAAAATTGCAAGCTCTTGTAATTATTGCAGATTGCTTGAATTTGCATTAAGTCTTGTAACTGCAAGATCACTAAATCCTGGAGGAACTGAATAATTTCACAAGCATGAGACAGAGGCTACCATTTGTCTTGACCACAGTGTTTGATTATGGCAATTACATCAAGATATCAGATTAAATGTGATAATGTTGTGCTCTATGACGCGCACATAACTACTTTAGAAAGTTTAAAATGCACTTTAGACTCACTTTGTTTTAATAGCCTTGCCTTGTTTTAATGTCTTTGATTCTGTTTTGTGTTGCTTCCTATACTATATACCATTCTTCTAAGAGAACAAGTCCCTGTACCTCAGGAGAGGTAAGGTAACCATAGTAACAGGCTACTTACGATGGGGCCAGGCGGACCCTGAGGGCCTTCTCCTCCCTTTAAGCCAGCTGGACCCTGAAAGAAAAGGACAGGAGAGGGTTAGATCTCACTCACTGCGGGCTGCCACTCAATGCCATTCAAAGAGCAGTAATCACAGCTGTCAAATGGTCTCTTAAATGTTAACGTGTGTGCGCGTGTGTAGGCATTTGTGAATAAATGTGAGTGTATTTCTGTGCATGTGTGTGTGTGTGTGTGTGTGTGTTTCTGTGTCGGTGTGAGTGCATGTGTTTGACAGTGGCATGGAGCCAGAGGAGCTTAACTGGTATTTCTGGCAAAACTGAGATATATGCATCAAATATGCATCAATATTTTGTAGAGGTCAATTAGTAGTTCAAGTATAATTATGAAGATGTTTAAAATAGCTGATCAAAGTTAGGTCTACCTTTTCTTGTGGCTTTTCTGTAATGTCTGCGAAACCCTGCTTAGGCCCCTCTAACTGTAAGCGATCAGCATATGTGTGTGTGCTTTCACACGGCTGAGCATGTGTGAGCCGGTGTGTTCTGGTCAATTGACAAGCTGTATAATACGCATTGTTAATCTTACAAGAGCTCTTTAAATTACAACTCATTACTGAACCACCACCATGAGTCTAAGGCTCATACTGAGCCCAAATCCCTGGAGTCCATCTATCTCTGCCCCCCCCTCCTCCATCACCTCGTCTAGGCCACAGCCCTGGAATGGCAACACCTGTGCTGAATCATAGGAACAGGAGCTAAGACGGCATATGGAAAATGCTGTTTGCCAGAGGCAGTAAAGACTTTCATTATAATAACTAATTTACAGGCTCCGACAGAGCCAGGGGGTGCGGAAGCTGCCAAGCAGGCTCCTCACCGCCCCTGCTTCCACATTTTACCACCGTGCATTAGAAGGCTGGAAGGATCCCACTTGCCGGGCACACAAAAAGTTATTTATTGGCTCATATATCGCTACTGTGCCTTTCCCCAAGACTGAAAGACGGGATGAAGTATGTGTGTGTATGTGTGTATCTGTATGCGAGTGCATGCCCGCCCCATCCAAGAGAACAATATGCTCCTTGCGTGTGTTTGTGTGTGTGCTCACTCCTGGAATGTGTGTGTGGGGCTGCATGAGGGTTTGCACCTTCAGACAGAGAGAGACGATCAGTGTGTACTTTTTTTCATGCAATGCATGTGTATGTTTGCATGTGTGACTGTATGAAGAAAGGGATAGGAGGGATGCTTAAGAGTGAGTAAGAAGCAGTGAGCTCGGTTGATTTAGAAAGTGTGTGTGTGTGTATTTGTGTGAGTGTGTGTGCGTGCGTGAGCGTGCAATATGAAGAGAAGGTCATCCGTCTCCACGCATGGGACAAACACATAACGGCTGCAATAAGTCTCGGCAGTGCTGTCGTGTGCTCTCTTAATGGTCAGCCTTGAAATGGGTTTCAGCCATGGCCCCGCAAGCTGATCCTGAGCCAACCTCTACCAGCCATTTTCTATCACCTTGAACTGACGCTCGCCCACACTCGCTGCCTTTTGTCTAGACTTTGAATGAAGCGAGGGGCATCAGAGTAGCTCGGCAGGCTAAGGCACAAGTAATGTACTCACTAAGTCATGGGTTTGAATCTGAATCATGGGCTTTGTTGGATGTGCCACAACCCACACACTATCTCTGCTTCTCCCATCTTGGATTTCTCTTTCCATTATTCATAATGAAAAACTAACAATTCTACAAAAACAATTGTTAAAAAGAACCTTTATCTAGCGTAGCCATATCTTGGATGTTGTATTTCTCATAGGTGAAGTGAACTGCTTCTAAAATGCATAAGCTACAAGCAAAATACTGAGACATTTAAAGGTGCAATATATAAAATTGCTCTACAAGGTGAGCTAATCCATATTTTAGTCAGTTAGTCCTCATTTAGATAAATCCACAAGAATTTTGTGGAGTGCATCTTTAGCTCGACATCCATTCCAATGGACATAGCTTTTCTAAAATGTCTAGATCTATGATAACTGTCATCTGACTCCACCCAAATGCACAAATCTATTTGACTGAATGTCTATAAGCCAATCACAGTGTTAAACATAATCTACACAGAACTGCAGTAGAGCCACACCCTTTTTTTCAGCAAGCATGATCAACTGTGGCTTTATTCACTGATATGAGTTAACCGCTCATTTTCACAAATGGTTTCTAGCATTGAGATTCTTTATCCATTGAAATATATATAAAAATAACACATGATAATGTATTGTAATACAGTTTTTGATTGCTAATAATTTATGACTGCATTTAGTGTTTGAAGAGGTAAACGTACTATGCCGAAGCAGCATTTAAAACATGTGACAATTCTGTAGTGTATTATCGGGAGCATACACAACGTGAGGCTACCAACTTGCTGAGAGATTTCAGTGTCCTTCAGCAAAACAGGTCAAAAGGTTACAGGTGCTGTTCATCTATAGGGGACTGAGCCTCGTAGAAATCAATCATGATAAAGTGTGCCAATATGGTGGCCATTAGTATTTCAATCCTCTCTTATACTCCTATCTAAGCCAATTCTACCATGACCACACCTTTCAGTCGGGCCCATTGCCAAGACTGCCATTTGGTTTAACAGCAGGTAGTTAGTCTGGTAATTGGGGTTTTGGAACTGTGCTAAATTCAGCTGTGCGAGGGATGTGGGATAACACACATTGGTGGACATGTAAGCTATATTTTGTGCTTATGTGTGTCTTTGTGTGTGTATGTGAATTCATGTTACCATGGCCCCTGGAAGACCTCTTGTGCCCGGGAAGCCCCTTAGGCCAGCAGGGCCCACCTTCCCACCAGGACCTTGGGGACCTGGATCGCCCTACAGCAGAAGACAAAAACAACATCAGCTCATCTGACATCCCGTCAGGTAATCATTAAATGATGAATTGCTTTTGGTCTAAACAGTGACCAAAGTTAAATCTGTCAGAGCGATAGCGGAAAGTCAGAAAAAGAACAATTGAAACAACTTGTGCATTTCATCAGATGTTAAATCATACCTCATGCGCAGAGCAACAAAGTGATAAAGAGGCACAAGAAAAAGAGACAAATCAAAGACAGAGTTTTAACAATCATCAAATAGAGGTTAGAGGACCGAATGGGCCAGATATTAAACAAAGGCAACCATGCCAAGTGTTTGATTGCAGCACTTTCCTAAACACAATCACTGTAGCATTGCAGTATATGAAATTGCTGTGAAGAGGTGAATTGGGAGCCAGGACCTCCTGTTCAGTTCCTCTATTATCATTTGTTCAGGTTTCAGCCTTTTTGCGCCCACTCACCATTGTCTTTTAGCAATAAAACTGCAGTTACTTTAAAAATGAACTGCTTAAAGAGGCTTTTCACAATGCAAACACAGACTCTGGTTTACACACACAAAAAAAGAACCAAGGCTACTTCAGATATAATGCCTTCATTAATTCTACATTGTTGTACATCAACTACGAATTTACAGTACAGCGACTTCTATGGAGCCTTTCTTTTGTATATTGCTGCCAACATAATTAACATTTGATTAAATCCATGTTTATGTTTAAGGAGGAGAAGCATACAGTGAAACATTTGTTCACAGCTTGTGAGGATTAAAAAACAAAAAAGGAGCTTATTTTCATTGCATGTTGTCCTCTAACATACATGATACGGGAAACACTGGACAGTGCTAAGGTGAGCAAGTAATAAAGAAAAATCGATGCTTTTAATATGTGCACTTTGTTTTTGCATTTATAGTGTGTGCTGGGCAGATCAAAATAAAGTGGGGCCACTTTACCTTTCCACCTTCTTTTCCAGCAGCTCCAGGGAGACCTTGCTCACCAGGTGGGCCAGGAGAGCCTGGGTGTCCCCTCTCTCCACTGGGTCCTGTCTCTCCAGTCGGGCCCTGTCAGTGGTAATGGAGAAACATTAAGTCTGTATACCAAAAAAATATGGTTGGAACATAAAACACTTTACTATATTTTCAGAGACTGATAGCAGTCTCACAACCTCAAATTAGATTGGCTTGTTAATTACCCTGTTTTCCTTAATCCCTGAGTGACGGAGTAAATTCTTTTTTAGAATTTAAGATCATGTTCAGTTCATTTTCAAAAAAATAAAAAAATAAATAAAAATATCCATGCACTAGCATTACCGGGTCTCTGGTGATGCCTTAACACAGCTCCAATATAATGCCTACCATAAAGATAGGCATCATTTTTCAGTACCAATCCGTGGTTAACCATTTCTAATCCCAATATGTCTCAGAATACTTTATTCTAGGACACATAATATGTACAAAATAGCTGTGGGAGCCTGCAATAGTTATGTAAGTCTACCTGTGGTCCAACCACACCTCCAGGTCCTGGGGGTCCAGTCTTGCCTTGGAATCCCTGGGAAAGCAATGATATGGTTATTTGTTGACTATGTGCATGCAGGATCACACAGTATATAACAGTATATAAAAGTGATTCTGATACTTTCCAATGCTTGCTTAGCACGTTAAACATTATGGTTGGACACAGCAATCAACCTCCTTGTGACTATACAAGGCATTATGGAAGCATCATGAACATCCAGCGTTCCTCTAGCAATAAAGGGACTATTAAAGCAAGTAAAGGATTATTAAAGTCTCTATCTATCTAAAAAACTGGGTCAGTGGTTAATATAAGTTAGTAGTGATCATAAACTGGCTGGAGATTTCCAGACAAGGACAAATCATATGGTTTCCTGTTCATCTCTAAACATGCTGGCAGTAATTGTGACAAGTCATCCTGGTTGAGACATTGCTGCTTGAAGCTTGGGGACAGTTTTGCATGTTGGTGGGGCTGTGGTGGGCCAATCGCTTTCATTTTATAGATGCTGGATATTGACGTAAAAATGTATCATTGCCCAAAGGTTCATCAAATTTGACCTGAGATATTAAGCCTGACACTTACGGCCCTGTTGGCCTGGTGGTGGGCCAATCAAGTTTATATTCAAAATGGTGGACAACGGTGTAAAAATCCAACACTGCCTTAGTTTCATCCCAAATAGGCTGACAGCAGCTCAGAAATCACGTGTTGGACAGAAGGATAAGCAAACAGAGCCAAATCCATTGCCCCTTCCCCAGTCCCGGTATAATGAAAAAAATAAAAAATAAAACAAACAAACAAACAAACAAAAAATGGTCTCAATAGAGTAATAATGACCTAAATAATCCACTAAATTAAGTATCAACCAGAAATTTTGCTTGAAACTTTACATATCTCTTATCCACTTATAATGGAGATATGGGCCCATATTTCTGTAACTGAACTTTTTAGCGACCTGTCTGGGACACACACACACACACACACACAAAGAATGTGTGGTTAAACCCTAGATCCCACAGATGCATACATACATACCACCGGGGATCTGAATGATTAGCGGTTTTGTGGCCAGTTGTTGATAAATATGCAAAATCTATTGTAATTTTGGCTGAAATCTGTGCTTTTGAAAAAGTCTCAAAGTAGATGTTGCTGTGAGGACTTAGCGGTGACACTCTGTGTCGGTGAGTGAATTCCAGATTCTGTCGCTGGTGCTTTTCTTTCACCCTCAAGTAAGGTACAACATGTGCGTGGCATTTCAGTTACCTTGGGTTTTTAGTATTATTTATATAAGCTATTTGACTGGCATTAGGCTGAGAGGGTAGAGAGTGGGCAATAATGAATGGTGCTCAGGGTCAGATGGCATGACACAATCTATCCATGGACAAAACTGTCCACTCACCGTCTCTCCTCTCTGTCCTGGATGACCGGGCAGCCCATCCTTTCCTGGTGGTCCCTGGGGGTGAACAGGTAGACAGTTATTAACAAAATGAGATGCTGAATCGTAACTGTGCATTAATATTAAGGTTTTTTTATTAGTTAATATAAAAACTGTCAATATAGACTTGTGAACTTATTATCTCCAGACTTATTAATACAGACTGGCAGCATCTACTTACGTTTGGTCCTTTGGGTCCAGGGAAGCCGACTGGTCCCTGTGGCCCTTGAGGCCCCTGGAGTGAAAAGAAAATGAATCAAATGAATTAATAACTAACTTTTATAATTGAGGAATATTTCATCTACCCATTCTATTAGTTGTAAATGCATGTAATATAATATCATTTTTGCATTATATTAAGTAGTATCAGACTGATGTAAAGTACATGAATTGTGTATTTGTTTATCTGAGGTTAATTGCACTAATGGTGATCACTAGCCACAGTACATTCACATTTTCATTCAGCACATCACTGACCAAAACCTCATTCCCTTTGAGGGCAGACCACCTGGTACATACAGTAGTAACACTGTTCTTTCTGACTCTCATTGTTATACAGTATACGAAACCTCAGACCTACAAAGGCACAAAACAGAATGTGGTGCTTACCCTCTCTCCTGGCCCACCGGGGGGTCCGTCATTGCCTGCAGTACCCTGACGAGATAGAGGAGACACAGATATCAGTGTAACATCATTAAATTTCAACAAAGCACATAGTGTGAGGGAGACATATGTACACTACAGCACTGATGTTGGGGTTTATGTGCAGAAAGACTGTAAGAAAAGCAGGTTAAAGTCCCTTGTCTGATATTGCTTGAATATTAAGCCATACCAACAACTTACCTTTTTTCTACTTTGTATATATTTTATTTGTGCATGTGATACCCAGAATATTGTCTCTATGCAAGCTATACTGCAAAAATTCTGATTTGAATGAGAATATGGTGTACATATAAACAAACTGTGCCAAATATGACCTTAACAGATATGAGCAGGTATATGAAATGTGGGCATCTAAACTGACTCATTATCATTGGACCCACAGTTAGAAATGACCAAAGTCAAAAATGGGCCTTACCTTTGCACCTGGTTTTCCTGTTGGTCCTCTGGCACCACGGCCACCACGCGGACCCTACATAAAATATACAGTACTAGTCAGTGTAACGTACGTCATTTTCTGTATTAATGGAAAACAATTTCATCTAAAAATTCACAAAACTGTGTGTGTGTTGGCAGACAGCTCAATTGCTTACCGTTGGGCCACGCTGTCCCCTAGGGCCAGCTTTGCCAGCGATTCCCTGAGAAAGAAAAACGATGGTTATTCTTTTAAGGACAGAATTAGTCATTGTGGCATTACCTACTTTTTGCAAATAACAAATGCAGCATTTTTCCTCTTTTTCGGAAGTTTAAACTGAAGCCGTTCTATTATTAGAAACACACTTGAAGATCAGAGCAGACGCCTACGCTGAGGGGGTTTGCGGCAGAGATGAAATAGAACCATACGGAACATCTTTGGGCAAAAATAAATAATCAAATTGCTGTGGTAAGTGGTTACCCAGAGGCACTTGACAGCTTGAACTACCTGTCAGTTTGGCCATGCCGGGTCCAGAGGTGCCTGCCTCTCAATGTCTGTCTGAGAGCGGAGAACAGCTTGTCTTGTCAATAATAACCTGCCCTCCATCCTTTCTCCTCTTTCTCCTCATTCTCATCCCTCCATTCACAGCCCACTTCTACAGGGCCAAACTATGTGTTAAGGTGAAAGGCCTTGAGAAAATGCTGTTGTGAGCCCCCTGACCCGTCTTTCAAAATATCTGACACTCACGTGGGTCCTTTCGTTTTAAGATGAGCTTCAGTACTCACTTCAGTACTCAATACTCATACATGATCTACACTTTCTACTTCTGTTAATTCAACCATGTTCTTGAGTCTACAGAAGTCCCCTGTGGCTGTGCAAACTTGGCTTTAATAGGGGAGAGAAGACTAATGAACGGTGGCTCACCCTCGCCCCCTTCTCTCCATTTGATCCTGGGAATCCGGGGAAACCATTGGACCCCTGCAAGTACAGAGAGACAAAGAGAGGGAGAGAGGAAAGAAAAAAAGAGAGAATTTGTTACAGAGTCCGAAAATAAGATGTCCACCATAGTCTCTCTCCAATAATATCATCACTTCAGCTATGGAGAGGTACAAAGGAAAAATTCTTCTTACACTTCAGTGACCAAAACTAATTAATGGAGAAACTGAGAACTCTTCACATGCAGCTGCACCAACATTTATGTTATTGGTGTGTCATAGAGAGATGCCAGGCAATAGTTTCTTATCATCAGACTGCAGTTTATAATCTGAGTTCCTATAGATAAACGGGGTCCTTTGTTTTCATTCGAATGCTTTGAAGGAACCCAAGGGAAAGCCTCCTTCAAGGCACTTAGAGACTCTCTGACATATAGACAGACAGTAGCACTGTTAGCTTGTTAGCACAGTTAGGAAGCAAAATAGGAAGATAAATGAGGCACTGGGAGCAAATAAAGACAAGGGATTGGAAAACAGCAGATCCCCTTTGATACCCATCAGCAATTTAGTTGTTGGGCTTTTACAGACTGTGCTCTCTGATAGCGACGATGGTGCCAGTCAGACAAATAGCCGACTGTGGGACAAAGTAGGAGGGCAATCACTGTTAGATGGAGAAAAGTGCCAAGCGGCTTATGAATACAGCCTCACTACATGCAGCACTGGTTAGGGGAAATCTTTATTTAAACAATTAACATTATATAGCTCTCTATTTCAACAACGCAGCAAGGTCAAGCACAGGCATGAGTGTGTATCTGAAACATTTTGTGTGCATGTAAAGCAATGTGCATCTGAAATGATCACTGCTGCATGCATATGTATATTGTGCATAATGAGTGTGCAGTATAAGCAAGGGCATCACAGCACAGTGACGTGGGCAGAATGGCAAGACGCAAATAGACCAACATTGTGGACACAGCAGGAAGGAAGATCTATGCTGCTTAATTGGTTTTTCACAGAGTTGCAGTTATGGTAAACCAAATGGAGAGCTGATACTGAACAAGCCTGACTTGCGCTGCTGAGATAAGACTGTCCGCTGAAGCTATTGCAAATGGCATCCGGAATTAACAGTGTGGGAAAGCTGTTAACAGAGAGCGGCGGGGCGCAGCAGCCAAAAATACAAGCCAAGGGAGGGATTCATGAGCAGGTTGATCGAGAGGGACAAAGGCTGAGGACGGGCCAGGATGTGACCCTGTGCCGTTTACTGACAGGACACTGTGACATCAATAACCCTGATGATACTGTGCCCATCTGATCACAAGTATGTTTCTGTTGAACCTCCATTATGTCAACGGAGAGCAAAAAACAATTAATGTCAAAAGAGTGCATTCTCTTATTTAATTTCAAATGAATGTCTCTGAAATAATAAGAATTTGTTTACAAAGGTGTTACTTTGTTTACAAAAAAAAATCAGTTCTCTCAGAAAGCACCACAGTTTGTTTAAATTTAGTTCTAACAATCATCTCCTAAGAGTATGCAGCACTTTTTTTCATTTAAATGATGGATTCAAATGGTGGATGCGGCATATCTTTAGAACAAAACTCTTCAAACGTGCCGCAGATGAAAAAAAAAAAAGCTGTTGCAGTCTTGAAAGCCATGGCACCATGCAAAAGTTAAAAGGCTGCCCTCTTCAGCATCTACAGACAGAAAAGTAGAATTCATCCTGGACTTCAAGGACCACCTTTGTGGCCTGCATTATTTTTTAAATAATTTCAAGACAAAAGCAAAAACACACAGTGGTATTTTTCTGTCATCTTGCTGATGCAACAGTAGCTGGAGAGAAAGCTCCCTTTGTCTTGTCACTACCACCACTATTATTGTACCCGCATTCTCGATGTGAAAAACTTTACTAAAAAAAATGAGATATCTACTCTTTGAAGTGACACATTTGCTTTCAAATTGTTTTTATTTGTAAAATGATCTGTGTTTTGAAATCCTGACCGATGAATTCCAGGCAGGCGTGGAGTGTTTTGGAATGAAATCCTCTCATCTCTGCTCCTCTGTGCCTCTCTCACTTTGTGTAATTTGTCCAGGTCTCTCATTAATTTGTGCGCCACTCTCAACTCAGATCCTGCTGACATGATAGGCTTTTCAGGCAGAGGAGAGACTCGCCTATCTGGATGTTGTGAGAGTGGGTGTATCTGACCCATCATATCAGTGCCAAACTGCCAGTGCTGACAGCAGCAGAGAGGAACCAGCTGCAACAGCACATCTTGATAGTGGAGCAGTGGCACAATAGTGAGGGCTACAGTACAAGGAATGCCAGAATGTTAAATGATGTCTAGAGGAGGCTGAGGTAAAAAGGGAGGACAGCTGATGACTCTAGCATATGACCCTGCCATCGGGCCTGCCTATGAAAGTGGTGGCTTGTAGGAGGTGTGTGCTTATGTGTATGTTAGTCAGCAAATCAGCAAATTTTAACATGCATGCGCCAAAATGTTCTGAAGTTTTGATGTGGGTGGATGTGAGAATGTGATCACACAGGGCGGGATACAAAGATAAACACTTGCAAAGACACACATACATGCACATATGCACGCATACTCTAATGTGCATGTTTACACTTGTGGGAACATACTTGCAGGCAGATGTATAGTTACACTCTGGGTGGCAGAGTTGTGTAGTGAACCCTACTGGACCCAACTGTTCCTGTCAGCTTGGGCTACGTTTGGACAGGGCATGAATCTCAAGCATATGGGCCAGGTTCTGTTGGATTTTTAGCCACAGGTTTCAAATGTTTTCCTATTTATTTTATCTGTCAAAGGATATTGGCTACATGAATCTTAATGTGTAAGCTATATTTGCCATGCATTGTGGTCTACATCAAAACTTGCTGTTCTATGTGTTCCTACGCATAATAGGCAAAATTTAATAGGACTAAAATGTTGTCTTATGGATGGATGGGTATTGTCTTATGAACAGACTGACGAGATAATTCATTAAAACTGCATTTAAACATGTGTTTGGATTGAGTTTTTTTGGATGCATTTGGCTTGGGGATTGTAAGTTTTGATTACTGAAATGTGAACATGCTACATCAGGCCCTAAGACAATAATTAATGAGTAGCCTAAATACATTCCTACAATATCAGGTTTTATTGTTGCCCTGTCAGGTTTGGGTCAGGTTTGGACAGATCATTCTCTTGTTTTGGTTGGACAGGGTTCAGCATTTTGTTCTGGTTGGTGGCTTGGGATGGGTTCACACAAAATTTCCTGGCCCCAGTCGGCGCTGGGTTTAAAATTCAAGCTCTACTGTCTAGTCTGAAACTTGGGTTGATGTTGCTTCGTTGGCAACCATCCTTCCTGCTAAAGTATCCTTGACCAAGACACTGACTGAAAGTATAGGATTCTTATAAAGTACCTTGGGTCCTTGTCTTCCAGGGTATCCAGGCAGTCCAGGGACACCAAGTTTTCCCTACACAAAACAGAGCAAAGAAACATATAAAACCCTCAGTGTCCCCAGATACTCTTCTTAGTCAGCAGTAAAGTTCACAGCACACAGATAAAAGTAATTAACTTAAAAACACAAAGCTTGGGTTCTGGTGCTGGAGAAATTTTTAACATTGTGTTTATGACCATGACATCATTTCTGTGGAGGCTTTTCATTGCAATAAGACTTTACTTAGGTCCCTCTGGTCTTAGATAGTCTATGGCCATAGAAAAGTACACAGGATCTGATCTAACTGTCCCTGGTGCAATTAAACTGAAGTGGGGCCTGACATGAAGCTTTGTTAGAGGAAAACAGGGCAAATGAGGACTTTTTTTTATTAAGAACACAGTATTCAGTATTTATTTGGCAAATGCTAAGACAAGGACTGAGATAACTTGCTGCTGGCATACATAGCTACTAGTAAGCCTCTATTTACCACAAATCGTCCTCGTTATATAATTACTTATTCCTTTTCTCTTTCTCAACATAGCGTATGGGTCAAAAAGGACATCCTCCCCGTATTTCCACAATTCAGCAATTCAGCAGCTGGTATGGTCAAATTACCTTCTCTCCGGCTGATCCCATGGGACCAGTTTCACCACTGGGGCCCGCCTTGCCCTTGGGGCCCTCGGGTCCGTCCTCTCCTCTGGCTCCTAGGACACCAACCTCACCCTGGACACAAACAAAAGCCATTTAGACCAAACTTATTTTCTGTTTTTGCTTTCCGTCTCTAAGCATGCACACAGCAAATGGCAAACATCAGTATTCTCTTTAGAGATGAGGACTCACCTTGTCACCCTTGAGACCCATGTCACCTTTGAAACCAGGGAATCCATCTTCTCCCTAGAGATGAAAGAGAGATATATCATCTTTGATTAGGGATGATCAAAGGGCCACACATTTCATCTTTTATGAGAGCGGCAGAATTGACACATGTCAGAGCTCACACCTAAATGCTTCAGATAGAGAGGGAATTCTTTAAAGATTTGATATTTTATGTGAGGAAATGATATTAGACAGTGTTGCTGTTTTAATAGCAGCAGGAGTATGTTGGCTCATAAGAGAAGTTTAACACTGACACCTGGTGGTTACTTAAAAAGACTCCATACTATTACTACAGCCAACTGAAGTGCAACAATTGTATATATAACCTTTTGGATCATGAACTATATCTAATTATAATTAAAAGACACTTGCAGCACACTTATAACATTTGATTACAAAATTAATGGGTAGGGAACATCATTGAAGATGTTCCCTGATGGGTTACAATGCCATGTAATTGTACTGACATCTGCTGGTCTAACATCAGAATGCAGTTTTAAAACTTTTACTGGGCACTGCCATCAATGGTTCATGACAGCTGCTCTCTGTAAATGATGCCAGTTTTCTGACATACTCCGTATCGCATCATTATAATGTATGTTGAGAATATTCTCTACAAGGTATGATGTGTTTGGAGAAAGATGAACCTAATGTGATTTTAACACAAGTAATATGGTAAAGTGCATATTTTTAAAAAATAAGAAGAGGAAGAAGAAGAAGATTCTGTTATATTTCAGGTAATAGCAGAGGAGCATCAATTTACTCCTGATTCAATGTAAAGATTCCATCAAGATGCATGAACGTACCACAGGATAAGAGGTTCACCCACACCGACCAAAGAAAACAATGGCAACAGATCAATCTCCACTGAAATTGCCCTACAAAACAGCCTCATTCTAGCTTAATGTTCTACACTCCATTACAACTCAGTGGCACGAGGCCTTTACTGCCAGCCTGATGGGCTTTTAAGAGCTTTTCCGCTCGCTGGATTCAAAGGAAACCCCATCTAAGCAGGAATTACAACTGACGGGGCCATTTTTTGAGGAGTGACATCTGTCAGCCATGTTGAGGAAGATCACAGAGAGGTGTTTACCTTTTCTCCCTTGCCACCTTTTAGACCTCTGATGCCCTCAGCGCCCTGAATAAAGGGAAAATTCAGTCAGAAACAAAACCATAGAGAAAAAGGAATGTATCGTGACAGAATAGTATGAGTAAGATTGCTGTTACCTTCACACCACGAGGCCCAGGGTAACCGATGGATCCAATAGGACCAGAATGACCCTGAAAAAAAAAAAATTAATAAAAAATAACATAATTGTGTGAAGTAAGCATCATTGTTTTGCAATCATCAACATTATTTGAGATGTCTCTGCTATATTAGATAGTATGCAGACAGGGCATATCAGACAAAATGCCACAAAGGCTACAAGTGAAATTTAAACCCATACAATCACAAATGCATGGTATAAACCACGGCCCAGGGGGTCACTGAGACATCTGATTAACCTCTGTAGCCGATCTGTGGTACAAATAATTGATTTTATGCAGATTCTGATCTAACATTGTACATCTATCATTGGATGAACTTTTTATAATCCCCAAGTCACAAGATAAGGGACTTCACTGTATTTTAATTCATGAGCTAATAAGCTAATATTTTTGTACCTCTATTCAGACCTGTGTCAAATATAATTTGCAATCTCCTTTCATGATGTGCAGACTTGTTTTCTTTGGTGTTGTTTCAGCCATAGAATAACAAAGTGGAAATGGTGCAAAATTACTTGATTAATCTGAGAAGTGCGGAAGTGTTGAACCACACCCATCTGGTACACCGTGGAGGCTAAACAAGTATTTTTGTGCTAATTAATGTGTAAAGACTCTCTCTCATCCATCTCGTTTCTCTGTATGAACACTTTTGAAGAATCTCTGAAAACCAGAGGGATACATCCTCATAAAAAGCAACACAACTAGAGTGATACAACACTTACAACTTCTCCTTTCTCGCCTGCAGGACCTTCCTTGCCTGGATGACCCTATAAAGGAAGTCGGAAATATGAATTTTATTGGCCATTCAATGCTTTGTCATTTGCCATTTTGACAAAAAAGAAATGCATGTCAGGAACCAGAAATTGCTACTCACTGGGGGACCATCAGCACCAGCCAGACCAGCCAAACCTTGTTTACCTTGAGGTCCCTACAGAGAGAGAGAGAGAGAGAGAGAGAGAGAGGAAGAGAGAGATGAGACACAGACAGATCCATACCTCATTGACTACAACAGCAATGTCAGTGTGAAGCTTGCCAAATCTTCCACAGAACCACCTACAAAATATTTTCAGTGCAGCATTGTAAGTGTTTGTGCAGCCATAGGGTTATATGCATGGTGTGTGTGTGTGTGTGTCTTCCATCAATGTTCATAGCGCCTGTAAAGGCCTATGGCTTCGAAACCAGAGTATCTGTTGAACCACTTATGAGGTCTTGGACTGAAAAAATCGGGGTGACAGAGTTGGTGGGGGCATAGTTGGGTGTGTGGATTCTCTCCCATGCTTACTTTTTCACCAGGTGGCCCAATCGGACCTTGAGGACCAATGAGACCCTGAAAGAAAGTGGAGAACATATCAATTAGTCAGCCAAATTCAGTTAAGGTTATTTTCCTTAGCTGCTATTACAGGATACAAAAAATAAGTGGTACATTTTGGGGGGAAAGAGCATCTGCTATTTCAGTTTGGGTCAGGCAGTATCTCATTTTCATGGTGCGCTGCTGGACTACAACTTCTTCTCTTCTTTTGCAATTTGTGGACTCTCTTCCTGACAGTTGCAACCATTGTTTTTGTTGGTTGGCCACTTCACACCGCTCACTCAGATCTGTTCAAGCATGTTCATTCAGCAGTGCTAAGGGAAGATCATTCTTTCCTTGAACCACAAGTATTTTCTAGTCGCCCATCTTGTAGACTTTTTGCATATACAATCCATGTAAAAAAAAAATAAAAAAAAAAAAAAAAAAATGGTGTGAACCGTTAAAACAAGCAGCTGTGTTATTTTTCTTCGGGCTAGTGCCTTCGCTGGAAAGCATGTATCTGCCTTTAGCCAGGTATGACTAAAATTAACTACTTATTTGTTCAACCTGTATACCATCAGAATAGGTCCTTTTGCTAATATTTTCCAGTGGCATAGTGCCATCCTATCCGAGCTGTGAGCATCGGCAGGTTTTAGAATTTTACCTGGCAATGGTAATTTATCCCTGGCTACAACACCGGGTGTGCTGTTTTGTATTACTGATGATTCCAAAATTGAATAGTCTTCACTGAGCCATCAGCTGGACAGTGAAACTGGGTTAAGCGGCACCAAATTCATACAATATGTGTGTCATCTCAGTGGGACAGAGAGGATGTTTTTGTTTGGTAGCAGAGAGCCAGTGTTGGTGAAGAACTGTAAACTCTCTGCTCTCTGTCTTGGTGAGAGACCCTCAGAGTTCTGCAGGACATCCCACAGAGTGGCCTAGATTTGTGGAATGAAAGAGAGAGGGGAGAAAGGAGGTAAAGGAGAAGACGGAAAGAAAAAATATGGCTGGAGCTGTGTGATTAAGAAAACACAAGTGTGAGCAATCATTTGAGGTCAAAGTACTCCCCATCAAACTGTAACAGCACTGTAATAGCAACAAAGGTGGGGTGGGGGAGTGGGGGTGATGGAGAGCAAGAAGGAGGAAAGAACAGAACAAAGATTGAAACCAAGACAGAGAGAAGGAGCAATTGAGAGAGAACGACAATGAAAGACATACAAAGAGAGGGAGAAAAGTAAAGATAGAGAGTGAGGAGACAGGAAGAGAGATAGAGAGGGAGAGAGAGAGAGAGCAAGAGAGAGAGAGAGAGAGAGAGAGAGAGAGAGAGAGAGAGAGGAAACATACATGTGGCCCGGGGAGACCCTGTTGTCCAGCAGGCCCTGGCTCTCCTTGTGGACCCTGTACAAAGCAATTGGAAAGAAGAGAGTGTTAATACACATTAATATTTTCTTTAGAGACAATTCTATTCTATTTAAAGTCATAACATAATCAAAATATGCCCATAGCATTTGTGCAAAGTAGGTGCTCTCTTTGTATGCAGGTAAAAATAAAAGAAAGTTTAGGTACAATGGCAGTTCAGAATCAACTTGACAAGGCCAGACAGTAAAGTAAAGCATTTTGTTTGCCCCATTTTACCTGTTGCTGCTCCAAAGACTTTGTATGGTTAAGTGTAAAGGCCTCTATAGCAATCATACTACTCCCAGGTTCACGTCAGTGGTACTGGGCCAAGTGAAAGCAATTAAATATTGGGAAAGATGATTTGGATAGATTATTTCATAGATTCACAGACACCATGTCAAGAATGTGAAACAAATCGAGGTTCAAATGGAGAGGAATTTGATACACTGGCTCATGAAAAACAGTTTTCTATATCGGAGCATTTTCGAAACTTTCAAAATATTTCTACTCAAAGATGGCCCTAAAACCTGGTGATTGGTCAACATTGTAATAAAGCCGGGGGTGTGGATTAAGAATAATAAGACCAACTGGGGGTGGGTTGCATTTCTGCATCTCTGCCGAGATTTAGTGTGTCACAAACCTAACATGCAGAAAAGATGTGACCTCTGGGCAGCAGTCTACTCCAGCTGTTACAACAAACACAAAACAAATGCTTGATTCAGAGGGTTTAGAGTTGCCTCACTGTGATTGTTAGCGGGGTCTTGACTGTGAAATCTTCTCTCTAAAACCTTTATTGGCCATTCCTATAAGATCTAAATGAATTTAGTAGAGAATTTATTAGAGAATAGTGGAAGTATTGAGTTTATGAACACTTTAATAAAGAGCTCTACTTGGTGCTTTCAAGATCCACTGTTGCAATATTACTAACTCCTAAAAGTGTGACAAACAAATCCCCTTGAGATCCAAATTAACTATCAAGAAAATCTCACAAGAAGAATAAAGAACTTATATTGTTTTGCATTTCTTCAACAGCTGACAGTTCCTTTGGCATGGTGACTCAGTGACCACAGACACCATGTGGGCTTGTCCAGCTGTCTCAACCAGTGATCTATCACCCTCATTCAAACGTCCCACTGAGACACTTAGAGAGCTGAACGCATGGCTGGACCCTGTACAGACAGGCCTTTCCCTCTTATCCTCTACCAAAGACCAAGAGGCCCATTCATCATGCCCTTATTCATTCAGCAGACCCTATTGTTTATAGCAAAAGCTGCTAACTATGATATGAATCCCCCTGCCACCATCTCTGATCTCTGATGAGCAACTGAACTATGACCTCCACTGTTGCCACGTCACACAGAGGTCGAAGGTCATTGACCTGAGATCAAATGACGCACTGATTGCTTGGGTGGTCTTGAGAAATGCAAGAGAAAACGAGTCTCTGTTTTGACAACACATTTTCCAAATTTCTCGAGATAAATGTTTGAAACACAAGCTCAAAATATAAAAACATTCTATCAGGTAACTCTCACCATGTTTCCTTTGGGACCAGCCTGGCCATCAAGTCCAGGAAGACCCTGTAGGGATGTGAATTTGACAATAAGTACTGCAAAGACATGTTGGTGAATGCAGAGTATTAGTATTTAGTGGTGTAGGAAAGGTACATACACGCTGTCCTGCAGGACCTGGAGACCCTCTGGGGCCAAGCAAACCTCTAGGACCCTGTATAGCAAAACAAAATAAGTTAGATAAAACAGAGAAAAAATAATGTCTTGTCAAAGAGTAACGGTAAAACTGCTCATTCATGATCAATTGGCTGATACTTATGTTTAATTTAGGACCAGGCAGACGATAAAGACTTCATAGATGAAATAAGTTAATTTGGCCTACATTAAAATATTAAATCACTTGGCAATGTCAGTATTTTTGTCAAAGAGAAAAGTGATGACCTTGTAGTAACATTGCAGTTTGACGAAGAATTGACATAATGTGGATGCACTGAATGACCTTAGAAACAGTTTGACCTGAGTATGTAAAACATTGACCTCATGTGGTGATATGTGGTAGCTGCAGGTATAATTCTAAAACAAGCTGCCTGTTATCTGAACATCATAAGTATTGCACTTAATGCTAAGCATTTGCTGCCCTCTTTTATCTTATGGACAGTATGAGATGAAATGGTATGCAAATATTCGGTTCAATGAGCTGTTATTTTGGGTACGGCAAGATGCAAATACTTTCTCATGCCATGCTATGGGCTATTTAACACGGGCTAGGGAAAATGTGGCCGTTTTCCTCTCATGAGTAACAACACATTCCCTGGCTCTATTTTCTGATCTATTATCCACTCCCATTCTGGCATGGCAAGGATGAGATTACAAAGCTGATGGGCCTTGAAGGCAGGAATGTCATTACAAGAGCTGGAGGGAGAGAGGAAGAGGTGGGGCTCTGTTTAAGTAATTGGCCAAATGAGTGTTAAGGACAGGATGAGGGTGTGTGTTTGAGTGTGTGTAGAAACAGAGAGAAAGGGGTCAGGTAATCTCCATCATGGTCTTATTTTTGACATAAGATTATTGCAAACCTGTCTTACACTGGCATTAGGGCACTTACACTCTCTCCAGCCACACCCCTCTGTCCAATCTGTCCATCTTCACCCTGCATAGATATAGAGAAAAGTGTGCCATTGAGGAATGCTATGAGATTCAGAAGACTGCTGAGAACAGACAGGGGCATGTGGAGTGGAAGTGGCACTTACTCTCTGGCCATCCTCTCCTGGGGGGCCTGGAGGACCTGTGGGACCATGCTCTCCCTGGAGAGAAAGGAAGAGACATAATCAGTGACATGTATGACAGAAAATAACAGAGCATCAACAACAGTCAGGAGTAGGGCAGAGTGGCCTGGACGTTAGAAAAACTGTCCAACATCCAGAGGGGCATAAGCTGGATCTGTTCAACAGCCAAGAAAAAAATGTCCTAATTATACTGTCTGAAATTTGGTGATGTTACTGCTCTAAAATTCAGAAGCAACTATTGGTCAAAAAAAGCAAGAAAACAAAGAAAATCCAAATGCCTTTAATCAAATTATGGCCACCACCCTTGGCGGGGCCCATATAGTTTCGTGTATTTATAGTGGCTGATAGGCACTGGCCTGCCTCTGGCTGCCCTGTAATTACTCAGCATAGGATTAGGAACGAGGGTCTGTCTAGAAATACCATCTATGTGATCTTTGGCCTCTCTCTTTCTACTCTCTACATAGGCCCAAATTCCACCGACTCCGAGCTCAGCATTCGGCATTCTCCTCCACAAGCCTGGTTTAAAGGCAACCCAAGAGGTTCTGGAGCCAGTCCCACCCACTGTAACTGGGTCAAATGCTATAATGAGTTCCACTGGTTGAAAATTCACATCTGTCAACACTAATGTGTACATGAGATGGATGGGAGGTGGCCTTTGAACCACCAATCAGCCTCGGTTCTGCAGTAAGGACAGGGTACAGGCAGCAAGGACTCTAATCAATGGCAAAGTTTGGATGGAGAAATGACAGACCGTAGGATGTGATCTTTGTTGACTGATAGCTTTCTACAACGCCGCTGTCTGAAAGTCTTTCAGGACTTCACTATAAATGATCCATTCTAGTGTTCAAAACACTTTGGCAAGGGAAGGGGCATGGCAGCCATGCGACTCTCCTGGGTCCTCTGACCATTCAGTCGACCTGAAAACTTACTCTATGTCCCTTCTCTCCAGGAAGACCAGGGAGGCCGTCAAAACCGCGGTCGCCCTGGAACAGAACAATAACAAGAGGTCAGGTTCTCCTGCAAGAGTTTGTTTTAACAAGTTGAAATGTAATTTAGCAGTATTTGAAAACATAAGTTCATTATTACATGCATCTACAATAGTTTTGTCAAGAAGTATTACTTTTTCAGAGGAAAATTTCGGTTTCTAGCCATTCTTTGAAAAAGCTCTACAATTTAATTCAACTCAACTCAACTCAACTCTCCTCTACCAATAAGTAGATTAGATGTTACTTTTTCTCAAATATTTCTTTTTTTTTTTTTTTTTAACAAACTTTTCAAATGCAGAAGATAGAGGCTGGTTGACTAAACAGTGATCGGTACGGTGATGGTGTGGTGGCTGTACCTTGGCTCCTGCCTCTCCTGGCATTCCTCGGGCACCATCGGCTCCATTACGACCCTGTACAACACAAGTATCATGTCACTCTGTGGAAATCACATTAGAAACATATCCAATCATGCTCAACGGTCATGAAGAATAAACACTGAAGATGCAATCGTTGTCATAACTAGTTTACAGTTAAATAAACATGACTTTATGAATTTACACAACATGGAGAGACTGTTATTGAGTGCAGCTGACTTATTTGAAATAAAGCCATATTTGAAACTGCACAGGCTCGTCTCCCTGGTCACTGTATTGCTGTAAATCTAGGAGTTTAAACTTATTCTGTTGCTCTGAATGTGATTAATCATAAGATACAGGAGATAGTACAAACTCTTCCTGGCTGAGCCTGAGTGGAATGTGCTCTTACCCTCTTTCCTGCTTTCCCTGATGGGCCAGAGGGACCCTGAAGACCTCTGGGTCCCTAATGGGAAAAAAAACATAGAATGTTTTGAATATGTAAAACATACTTCATGTTAGTATTTGGATATGCAGCAGGATATTTAATAATCATTCACTTTACAAAGTGACATGCAACTTCAGTGGATACCAGAAATACTTTGTCTAGTCACTGTTGCAATACACCAATGCTATGCAAAATCCAATGCTTTTTGATGTGGTTTTGTGTTCGCATAAAGGCATGTTCCCTAAGCCACAATGTGTCCGACAGAAAATGGGCTCTTTGCTTAAAAAATGTCCATCTTACCTGTGGTCCAGAATCTCCACTGTCACCTTTAAGTCCAGGAGCACCAGGACCTCCCTAGGGCATAAACACACACAGATACAAACAGAGAGAAAATGATCCAGTGGGTGAACTGCTGTTTTTGTTGTAGCAAAATATTTTGTCATCAATATTTTTGGCTTACGGGTCCAATATAATCTAGCTTGGACTGGAACCTAATGCAAATCCAAGACAGATAATGTAAGACTTTAAACTTGGAACATGAATACAGGACGGCAAGACCTCCAAGAACATCTTTTCTTGTACACAAATTCCTTCCAGTATCCTAGGATTACAGGATATTGAGCGGTGCAGTCCTGATGTGTTACTGGAGAAAGGCTTGAAGGCAGTGGTAATGTGGGGGACACTGAACAACAGACCAAAGTTCAGGCTGTCATCAGTACAACAGAATGTGTGTGAAATTATACTTGTGATAAATAGTGTTGTCGGTGTAGTCTTTATGGAGGAAACATCTGCTTTCATCAACTGTTCAGTTAACATATAAAACTCATATCAGATGGAGGTGGTGTATTAGTATGTATTTGTGTGTGAATGTGCATCTTTGTGTGTGTACATGTCCATTCAGAGGAAGAAGCTTGCTTTACTCTGTGTTTCTCATCAACTGTGAAATGAGTGGATGGTAGGTCGATTAGTAATGTGTGTGTGTGTGTGTGTGTGTGTGTGTGTGTGTGGGTGGGTGGGTTGGTTCGATGTGTGAATGTGACTCACCACAGGCCCAGATCTTCCTGTCATGCCCATTGGCCCTGGAGGACCTCTCATGGCCAGCTGTGGATTGTGGACAGAAACAGCCCATAAACAACCAGTCAGGGCACAGCGTTGGCACCCAAATTACTGGAATTATCTTTTACCATCAAGCCTCTCATTTAACCTCTGAAAAGAATGGACTCCTCAGTATGCAGACATCACATTGTTCTTGTTCATGGTTTACCACAGTGGTCTGCCACAATCTGGAGCCTGCCAAGAAAGCTGTTCGGGATTTATGTGCAACTGCTCTGCCTACCTATGCGTCAGAGTAAACTTGATTGATTAATTGAGTGACTTAGTTTGATAATTCAAGGGGAAGCAAAATACACCCTGCACCATTTCTCACCATAGACGAAACCACACCATCAATTAGCTTATTTTCATTGCAGTCCTTCATGGTAGATAGGAGCAGAGTGCAAAATGGCAGCATGGGAACAGAAATCTCCTTAAAATAATACAGTTGCATACTTTGATGATGAACATTCTCAAAGTGCAACTGCAAATACTTCAAAAAGACTTAAGCTCGTTAGTTTGTCTCAGTAATATACTTTATGTGAATGTAGGATAAATGGAAATCAAAACACATGCCATTTTCTCCCATAGGGCAACCCTCAGGAATAAAAAGTGAATACAGAAAGGTGACAATTACCTTCTGGACATTACTAAATAGCAGTTATGGAAACCCCACAATTCCCTGGGATTTTGAGAATGTGTGAACATTCTATGTTCAGCGACATTTAATCCCCTCCATATGTTCTACTGCAGATCACACCTTGTTTAAGCCGCATATCGCATCCTGTTTTTCAACAGTCCTATAGTTACTGAGACCCCTGAGTGGGTGTGAACATCTGCTGCAGCCCTTGTGCCAAACACGATGGCTGTAAAGTGGGGTACAATTTGATTGTAAGCTCCATATATTTATATATAGACCTATTATAATATGAGCAGGACTTACTAACAGTGATTCCCTGCTTAAAGATGAGTTCAGGATTCTTCTTTTTTTTTTTGCCTCAACCTTGAATTGAGTCTCTCTAGTCTCTGTAATCTGGAGGGACAGTATAATCACATGGATCAACTTATCTCCTCTGTAATTAACCTAACTTGCATGTCCCATGTTTTTGCATCGTGTGTGTAGGTTAAGTGGCAGTCAATGAGAGTGCATCAAGACAGAAAAAAATCCCTCAAAATGTCCTTTAAATTTAGTAGGACAGGGTAACATGCGCCACTGATACTTACCCTAGCCTGAGACAAGATAGCCTGAGCTTGGGCTTCCTGGGCAGAAACCACAGGTCCCTTGTGTGCCTCTCCTCCTGCACGGAACTATCAACCGCAACAGAAAGCAGAAACACAAATAAAAACAAATTGAGTTGCCGCCTTTTATAGAGTGAGACAACTAATGGCTTCCCCTGCTGAGTCAGTGTGTTAAATGCTTTTCTGTGTTCTGTGACACCTGTAAAGCTGTCACCATGCCGCATGGGCATACACACACAGACACACACACACACACACACACACACACACACACACACACACACACACACACACAGACACACAAATATTTGCCACCAATCCTTTCAACGCTTCAGTCACCGGTTTCACTTCATTGCACAGGTTGACATTTACAAGGTAAGTGATTTGTGACTCAAAGCAAATAAGGTTGAGATACTTTGGCCTACTGGTGATGCTATGAGGTAAACTTGCTAAATGAAGTGAGCTCACGGGCCAGTGACTGAGATGAGAGGTGGATGTAAGGGAAATGAAGCAGGCAGCCCATCGGGTATGTGGGTGGCTAGAGGGCAGGCAAGACTTACTGGCAGCATCAGAATGGTACCTGGAGGACCAGGAACACCGTCTGAACCAGGAAGACCAGGACGCCCTGGAGGACCCTGGGAAATGAGAGGGGGGAGAGAAGAGAGAAAGTTGGTTCTATGCCCAGGACAAAGATAATATAATGTCTCAGAGTAAAGATCTAACATAATAGGGTGCTGAGGTCACGAATTACACTGGCACGGTTTTCAAAAGGCTTAACATGAGCTGACTGTTAATGAAGCTCAATTAAAAACCTTGGTCCTCAAGTTTTTGGATTCAGAAAATTGCCTGCTGTATTATTTACTTTTGCCGTGCACCAGGATATTTGAGGCATCGTTAGGAATCTGTTCTTGCCCATCCAGTGCTAATTTGTTGATAAACTAACCCTCTGTTTTCCCACCAGGTAATGATAATTTCACTGTTTGTCTTCAATCCATTGGAAAACCATTTTAATAAATAAATAAATAAATAACTCTGTTTAATAGCAAACTGACAACTGTGTACTTTATCTAGAAACAGGAACATCCTGTTTCATGTGCAGCAGTGACTTCCATATAGGAAAGTATGATGTGTGAGTCTGCATTATTGATACTTATTCAAAACAGGTAACTGGACTGATCTGACAAGGGAAAATAAGACACTGGATTCACTGATGAACTTTGAAAATTTCCATCACTTTAGTCTTTATCACTGGGCCAAGCAGTAGAGTCCATAGTCTTTATAGAGAACAGAGTGTACTAGCATTTATCCAGTTTGGCACAGGCCAGTCACTGTCATAAACCAGGAAGCAATTAAACTCACATCCAGCAACAACAAAGCATGAAAATAACAAACCGTGTTTTTGCATTAAGTTGGCCTAGGGATACACTACGCTTAATTGCAACAAAGCATTGAGCTGAATTCATGAAATGTATTATGCTAATGAGCAAAATCGCTATATCTGACACAGATGGGTGCTCGGAAATATCCCTGCATGACCATTTGTTTAAGAGCAACAGTGACAATCTGTTACAACTAATCTGCAGTTAAATTATAATACAGCCTAACCAACGAACGTCTCAGAAAAGGCAACAAGTTATCCTAAAGATTCAACTTAAATAATATCCACTGTCTTTGCAGAGCAGCCAGGATCTCTTTAGCAGGCTTGTCACATGCCACAGTCTCAGACTTCTGGCTCAAATTGATGCCATGTGTTCCCACTGCCTTTTCCCAGAGGCTTTAAAAACTCACTCTCCGCTGTTCTGTTATAGTAAGCATAGCGCCATCTAGTGCTCATGGCTCCCCTGCATTGGCAGGTTGGGGAGAGTGCTCATGAGAAAAAATGTGCTGATCAAACGTGCAATCTAGGCGGCCCCTACGCAACGGAAAACCGCAAGACTACAGGAACGCGTCACTTTTAATCGCTCTGTCAATCCTCAGTAAGACGGTCTCTCATGGGAGGAAATGAAGGGAGGGAGGAAAGACTGTGGATTGCCAAAATATTTTCTGATCACTTTGACCCTTTGGAACAATAACTTTTTTGTGCTGGAGAGGACTGCTGGTCATGTTGGGATATACATGTCTGGGTTTTTTTATTTCTCTCAGCACTGAAAAGGTTAACTTTCAGGGTGCGGAGACAGAATAGGCGAGCAATAAGAGCAATGAAAGAGGGGAGGGGGGGCGTTCACCACATTTGGGAAAAACAAGCTGAGATTCCAGCTTTCGAGAGGGGATGAGCACTTATTCCGTGTCATCCAATCAATCAAGTAAATGAGAGGAATCCCACAGTGCTGGGAAAGGAGTTTTGAGAGTGTTCAGGCGTTGACATATTTTACAGCAGCCTCCTTGAAGTTCAAGCGCACCCTGTGAGGTACCAACACAACGGTTTCTCAAAACTTTTCTTTGTTGGGATATTGACAGTTTATGGGCATATCTAGTTTCTCCTTGCACCACTCCTTGCTAATCCCCCCCTACCACTGCAGTAGCAAGCTGTGTCCAATTTTATTATTCACTCCATGGCATTGAGGCTGCACTGCACAGCTTTCCAATAAAGGAGTAGACAGCAGAAGCACTGTTTCTCTACATGTGTGCTGACTGCCCTTACTTTGAAAGCAAGATGGATGGCTAATTATACAGTATAAAAGTATTTCAGTACATTTTGTACCAACAGGGACTATTACTCCAAGGGTTGTTGATTATTGTACAATCAGCGTGGACCATATCTCAAATTGCTTCAGGCAATTGTGCTTTTTTCTTCTATTAGCAATGATCAAAAGTGCAACTGGCTGTTAGTGGTGTAATGAAAACAGTGCATTTAGTAGCAATCATAATGTATATTGAAAGGGCTAATGAACTTCTCAGAAACATCTGGAATTGGCTCTGAAATGAAGCCAATTGCCACTTACCCTCTCACCAGGATCTCCTGGGGTACCTGGGGGACCCTGCAAGCCTGGGGTACCAGGGAGACCCTGAAACCACACACACACACACACACACACACACACACACACACACACACACACACACCACCACACACACACCACCACACACACACACAAACACCCACACAC
>OMLB01014787.1:0-11499 GCA_900302555.1 Myripristis jacobus
AAAAAACTTTAAAAAATTGATAATAAGAATTTACACTCTAGACAGTCAGAAATGATTATAAAACATTACATAACAAACAGAAGTGAAAACGTGAAAACAAAAGGTATTGTGAAACGGGTTGACACATTTATTATGGATTCATTATGTATCAAGATACTATATATATACTGAAGATATATAAAGATACACATTTCTCTCTTCTACTGTCTATCTATCTATCTATCTATTCCCACCACCATCTGATTTGCCAAATTCATTTACTGGTATTGTTTCATGATTAGATTAGATGATACTTAGGGAAATTGGGTTTTCACTACAGCAAAGGCTTTAAGAAGAAAATAAGATAAGTAGAGGGTACTGAGGATGTACAGCAAGTAAGTCACCCCGGTGGAAGCAAGTGAAAATAACACAGAAAATAAATAGAAATGCAACAGTTTGACCAATATGCGGGTTGAAATGAATGTGCAAGTATGTATTTCCTGCTATTCACAATATGAGAGATCAAATCTGACATCTGTCCAAGAGTGCAAATAAGGATTGTAGCTATTTATATTTACAGATGGACAGATAGAGGTGATATTTATTCTGAAGGGTGCCTTGTTAATTTATCAGAATTAAAATATATTGCACTTAAAAATATAATTCATATAGTGTTGTGCATGGCTCCACAGCAGCTGCACGATATCTTGGTTAACACAAGTTCTTTTTATTTAGAGTTTAGTTATGTAAACTTTCCAACTTGCAGGTGACTGGTTTATAAAAGCATGACTCAGCTGTTGCTACGTGCTGTTGCCAGCTGAATTCAAAGCACCATATTGGCCTTCAGGTTATTATTGCTTCATTAAACCACACAAAGCCACCACTGAAAACAAGATACAATGCATGTAAGCTTGCACATGCTTGTGCATGTATTGTGTGTATGCTGCATTCTGGGTTTGGGTGTCTCGCCGGTGCGTTCGCATACATCCTTATGTCTGGTGGGATCTTTTATAGCTTCCTCCAGGAAGAAATAGCAAACATATTGTGCATGTCAAAACACGGTGTCTTTTATACATGCATCAGGCTACAACTTCAGAGGGGGTCAAGACCAATGGCTGAAGTTCTGAGAAAAAGGATTTGGCATATATCTGCCCAGAAAACCCATTTCCTCTTCCAAAAGGTCAGGTGGTGTATGATGATCTCAAAGAGGTCAAGCAAAGGTGCACGAGGCTGAGTGGCTCATATTGATTAAGTTTGAACAAAGAGTCGCTGGACCTTGACTAAATAGCTGAATAGGATTAGTTGGATTGACTGAGGTAAAACAAGATAAATGTTCATCTTGTGAGCCTTCATGCATGATGTGCCTTCCTGTGGCTGGTGAATTCTGTAAAATCTTCCCTGATGCATGAAAGTGAGAGCTCCCCTTCTGGGTAGAGGGGCAGATAGTGTTTTGTCTGATTGCCGGCCCAAGGACTCAGTAGAGAGGGAGAGAGGGTGATAAGGCAGAGAACAGATACAGAGGGAGGAACAGTGACCTTCTTCAACCTGAAACCTTATCACTGGGTGGGAGTGGGGGGGTTGTGGAGGGTGTGTGTTTGCGGGCATTGGGATGGTAGGGAGAGAGAGAATAGTGAAAGAGACCATCATGAAGAAGAGCCATGACTGGACTCAAAATGGCACATTTATCATAGGCTGTAGAAATGCAAGGAAAAACAGGTAAGGGAGGTAGGGTACACGCAAGTGCCCACACACACACACACACACACACACACACACATAGCATGCAGTGTATTCCCATGATTGCCATGTTTATTTAAAGTGACACAGTCCCATTAACACTTGTACCCCGAATGAAAGAGGGGAAAGGGGCGGGGCTGCCAGCGGCCACTCAGTGCCTCTCTTATCTGAGCGCACGCAAGCGGGGAGGGGTCCAATCAGAGTCGGTCCTTACCCTCACTTCCTGTTATTCCTGCCGGGATGTCCCGTCACCTTGGCGACCCAGTGGCACACGCAGCCTCTCAGTGCCCCTCCTCTTCAAAGGAGCTGGGAGGCCTCAGGAAATTAGCTTAAGGTCTCTTAGAGGGAATCAGTTCATTTCCTAATGGGCACTCATTAGAACAATGGCCCACAGCCAAGTCCTCGCTGGCTTCAGTGTGACGTCTTTTCTTTCTTCTTGTTGACTTGTTCAATTCCCCACCTACAGTATAAAGTACGTCACTTTTTTACCATCATCCTTTGCAAAAATCTCTCTTTTCAGATTATAGGTCCAGTTTCCAGTTTCCAGAATATGAATTATTTTTAGAAAGGCTTGGAAAAAAGTTTGGTGTTGGAATCCATTGGATCAACACATGACAATTATTCTATTCATGTTTTTTGAGAATTCAACAATGAATTATAACTGACTGAAACTGGCCTGGGGGTCATGGTAATCTTAAAAGCCTCGTGATTGATTGTTAGCTTTGCTTTTTTTCTGTCAGTGTCGGTGGTATTTAACAGGTTGCCATCAAATGAACAAGCACAGACTGGCAGAGCAGTGCCCTCTCCGCTCTGTCAACACATATTGTGGCCATATGGCCTCGGTCTCCCTCTTGGAACCAGGTATGATCAGCTTCTCATTAGACATATAAAGTCTGTCAATGACGTGGCCTGGATGGGCTTATTGTTGATGTAGCTGCCAAAGTATTAGGCTTAATAGACATGTGCTGGCCACAAGGTTTTTGGTCCCCAGACTGTGTGGTTAGGCTCCTTCATGGCCCCCTCCATGAAGCATCACGTTTCTGTAAGCTCATTTAAATTCACTGCTACCCACAGTAGAAATTAAAGCAAACAGAACAAAGACCTCAGAGATGAAGATAAGTTTTTGATGGTAGAGTTCAGTCTCGAAGTTCTCTGTGTTTAGAGTCGACAAATGGCTCTGGCTTTCTTATGTGTCTGGTAAAAAAAATGAAAGCAAGTACACACACAGACATGGTGGTACATGAGCACACATATCTGCATGTGTGTGTTCTCCATAGGGTTGTTGTAAAGGTCAGGGTCAAACCTCGGGGAGACGTCTGGGCACACTCTGACCTCACACCACTCCTACCCCCCTTTCACCCCGTTCCCCCTTTCATTCATAAAGGGGTTAACGAGATCTGTCACCACCTCGCCCTCCGTTTATTATGAGTGGGCTCTTTCCTGTGTCAGGTAAAAATAATCGGGCAGTTCCGCGGCTATGTTCGGCCAGCGGGGTCCATGCGGATCCTAGATGGCTGATTGTTTTTACTGCAGCTCCTCTCGGGGGGGGGGGAATGAGCTGGATGGAGTGCAGAGGAGAGGACGTAGAGGAAGTGACTTTAGCTTTTAGGGTTTGTAGTCAGGAATGCTTCCACCACCTCCCATGGATTCTCATCTTACTGGCTTGAATTTAAATTGAAAGAACAACAGGTGCTTTTGGTTCACCTGTTGTTAAAGCTGCAACTCAGTGTTTCCAAAGGGAAGCAAGAGGCATCCCAAAAAATTCAGCTTCAAAGCCCAGAAACTGCATACAGCATGCCCATGTTTACCACACAGCAAGTTGATGCTTTGAGGAAACTAAAACTCTGTCCACTAGTCAGGATAAAGTCTATATTTCACCCTGATTCAATCAGTTTGGTTTGTAAATCAAGATGAGTCAACGTCTCAATTCAGTAGGCCTACTTTTAGACAATTTTTTTTTCAAAAATGGCCTTTTTCTTCTGAAAAGTGAAAAAAAAAACAGTAGAAAAAAACATCTTTTAAGTAATCGTTGAAGAATCAGTTCAAAGCATTTCATATTAATTCAGGCCAAAGTCTAAGTGATCCGTTCTATTGATATCTTTTGCATACTATACATATGTGACTATACAGTCATTGATGCATGTATAATCAATGCATCAGTACAATGAATGAATCATTACACACACCCCTGGTAATGCAGCTTTGAACTTTAAGCAATGCCTTTTACCACCACCTGCTCCCATCTAATTGCTTTGATTGGCTTTGGTTTGATTTCATTTGCCCTTCTCCCCTTTCACCCTTTGCCAAGCTTTCTGACTTCATTCCAAATATTCAACATGCACAGATAGCATCATCTCCCTCTCAACTGTCCTCGTAGCGGCCCGTGCCCCTATTTCACACCCTCAACTGACTTTTAGCTCCCCTCTAGCCAAATACACACACACCAATAACTGAGATATCAGGAATGCCAAGGCTGATTATTTCATGCACCTGTCAGCAAACGTGGACACCCGCAAGCATTCACACCAACACACACACACACACACACACACACAGGAGCTGTGTATTCCAGCGGGGGCAGAGATGTAGGTCCATGTAGGCCAATGTCAGTGTTAGGAGAAGCAAAATATTTTCATTGCGGAGGCATCTGTTCGTGTCAACAATCTGATAGGGCGCTGGGTTGAGATAGGTGGTTCCCATGAGGCCTGTGGCCTCGGAGCGACAGGGCGGGGGGGTGAATTGTATTCAGGGTGAGGAGGGTGGTTGTGGGATTGGTTGTTGTTCCCAGATATCAGGAACATGGTGAGTGTCGACAACTCCAGACAGACAGATAGAGCTGGGTCAGGACGTGACAGATGTGCGATAGCCACTGTGGTACAGGTGACTCCCCGCTAAGACATTGGCTGGATTTGCGTTCACTGTGGCTTCAACCCTGTTGGTGCCATCAGTGGGTTTGACATTACAAATGAAAGCTTTTTGGCAGAGCTTCATTCAATCTTACACAACTTTACTTTAAATTCTAGTGGAGATCAAGAGGTTTCCAGAGATACCGAACATGTCCTGCTTAATTCCTGGGAAATGTGTAAAAAATCATGCAAAAGACATCTAGATATTTTCTATTTGATGTAAAGCTGCAGCCATATAACAATGGCATCTTGGGACTGAATATCTTCTAAATTTGAAGCTGCAGAAATGGAAATCACAATAATCATTTTAACTGCTAAAGGGAGAATGAAGCTCTTTTAACTCAAAAGGCACAGCACCCTGGATTTCTTACTATGACTTTAACACATTATTATTGTAAAATTGACCAATAATACAGTGAAATGTCCCTCCAGTTTTGTAATTGCTTATGTACATAATAATTTACATTGCACCAGTGTTTACATACCTGAGTTTTATTTGTGTTTACGCTCCTTTTCTCACTCATTCTCTGCTTGCTGTTGTTTTTGTCTGACTACTAAGGACACTCGTCTTATTAAATGTTTCTCCATGACTTCAAAACATGCTTATTTTTGCTGCCTTATCTTTTTCTTATTGTTTTGCTGCATGTTGTTATTTATTTGCCTATTTTATATCATTATCTGGTTTGTCCTTCAGTGTTTAATGTTTTTTGTCTGTCTGAATTCCTCCCATACCCACTCATGAGGTAAACTTCCTCTTTCCCGGTCCTTAGAAATAAGAGTGTGTGTTGGGCAAGTTACTTTCAAAATGTTATACATGACATATTACTAGTAACTAGTAACTAGTAACTAGTAACATAAGTTATTTTACAATATTGCTGTATATGTAGAGAAATGCGTGACTAATTACACTGGTTTTGCCACCAAAATAACCACAGAAGTACACCTAAGCATTATAAAATGGAAGAGCGTGGTGTTGTTAATCAAAGCACTGAAGCTCGAATTTATTGCAGTTCATTACACACCCGGTGGTGGTTTGTGGTAATAACACTATCGCTACTATAACCTCGGTGTTACCTGGTCTCTATGGCAACATTTGCTTACCTTATGGTTGGTTTTCACAGGAATTTTGCCGACAAGTTTTCTAAAAGCTGGTGAATCTACTGTTGACAGAGACTGCGTAGCTTCAACAACATACTCCTCCTCACTTCCAGAGGTTCACAAACAGACCCGGAGAAACCCAGTTTCTGTTGCTTCAGCTCGCTGGCAACATCATCTCTTTCAGTTGGCCCACATTTGAATACACACCTTCTCCAGGTGTGTATTCAGGTTAATTGTGCTAAAGAAAGTTCCCTCGGCTTCCCTAGACATAGATTGCACTTGACTATTATATTCTTGTTCTTTGATAAATTGATAATAGTGGCAATATACCCATTTTGAAAAGGTAAAATCTAACTCTACAGGCATCTCAGCCATCCAGTTTCGGCAACAGATAAGTGTTATTTTTGGCAGCTGAAAATGGCACGATGTGGATGAATTCTAAAAAGAAAAAAAAAAATTAAAAATACAATTTCAGTTGATGATGCTTAAATGCAATAATATTCCCAAAATCCTAATTAGTAACACAATATATTACTTTGTTACTGCTAATAGTAATAACCCCCCAACGCTGTTCTTAAATGACCTGCCTGGCTAAGAGGAGGTTAACTCAAAGTGTGTGTTTATGTGTGTGTATGTACAAGTGAACTCTGCTCTATCCACTAAGGATTGGAGTGTTTTCATAACACTCTCTGCAGCACCGGTCAAACACCGTGTCTCTGATAGGAAATACATTCTCCAAGTATCTGTCATGGGCTGATACTTTTCTGCTGATGATGATATAACAAGCTCATCTTCACTCATCCACACATGAAGGCCAACACAATGCAAATTGATTGGAACTGCAAAACCGTCTTTTCCATCCTATTACCTCTGAGAATCTGCCGTAAAGACTTCATAGCCCTGTCATAATATTGGTGTTACATCTGTCATAACATGCAATGGCATATCATGCCTTCGGTGGTTTAAAAAAAAAAAAAAAGACACACAATATCCTGACATTCAGTCACTGTAAGTCACCTTAAGTATTGTATGTGAGTTTAATACAGTCCAGTGTTGGTTACATTCTAAAAAAATAAAATAAAAAAAATAGGTAAGTTTTTTGTTTGTTTTTAAATTAAACAATGCATTACAACCAGAATGTGTAATTTAGAAAATACTATAATTTTGCAAAAAATATCACTGAAAAAAGCACAGTAAATTATGACTTACACACACTGATACGACAGCAAAGAGGGATACTGGATATCTGCCATTATTTTTCTTTCCTTTTCTCTCCTTCATTTCTCAACCAAATCCAACAACTAGAGCCACATTGAGATGAGAGATTTTATTTTAATTTCAGGTGTTCACGGTTGACAAAATTATTTATTGTTCATTTCAACGAACTGGATCCTCAATGTTTTAAAAATATTGAATAATGAACTTCAGGTAATAACATTTCCCCTCCAAAATGATACACGGCACACTCAGAGTTTCAGATCGCAGCTCTTCCAGCATTCAGTGAGGATCAGGTGAATGATGTGCCTGTTGGCGACAACAGAACCAGTTCAAATTACATTACATTTTCATTGTCTGGTCATGCTGCAATAAAAAATAAAGCTTTAATCTAAAGCAGTACCGATCCTCACTGTAAGAATATTCATCTATAGCAGAGATTTCGGAGATACGGCCTGCAGGCCAAATCCGGCTTGTGATCACATCTCATCCCCAGATGCTTTGGAGGGAAAGAGAAAAAAAAAACATATTTTTCAATCAAAATCTTTTTTTTTTTTCAATTGAAATATTTGCTTCCAGTTATTATCAATTATGTGTAATAAGCAAAACAAGGGGTATGTATGATGAATTGATAAAAAAACTGATGATTAATGATAAATTATGATAAATTTATTAGACCTAGCATTGCAAACTATCTCCATCAGCCTGAAGTAAAAGAAAAACCACCGGGCTAGGGGCTGCACTCACCGTTGCCGTGTTATGTTAGTTTAGAAAACATGCTGTCAAAAAAGGCTCACATGGAAAGAATTTTTCAAGAAAGATGGAAAGAGCAGTTATTATCTTCTGGGAGGTAAACGGCAAACCCATATGCTATATATTTGTTGCATTTGACACCTCTGCCTACATTATGTTTTATTTTCAGGAGCCAACATGCAAGTTCTCATTGATTGGTCGGCTACAAACTGATTGATTTCAAATAGTGAATCAGAAAGGAGCCTAAAATATTCATGTGTCGACTCAAGTCATATTGATGTTAGCAAAAAATAATTTGGCCCCTGTGAGGCCTCATTGGAACAGAGTCTAACACCCCTGACCTACAGATTCAGTTGTTCGGTTCATATGACAGGCGATAGCAGCGCACCAAAGTTTACCCTTGAGGAACGTTCAGAGCACACTGGGTTCCTCTGTGATCTGATGTCTACAGACAACGCAGTCACACCACCAGTGCAGCACCAGCGACAGGACACCCTGACAGCGCTGGTGGCCTTCACTTAAGAATGCTCAGCCTTTGGCGTAGGACAAACAGTGCCTTGGGAAAGTATTTGTGCTTTTAAAAATAGTACGTCTATACACAACAAAAAAGCGGAGCAAGGGTTCTGAAATCTCGAGTTAGATGTACAAGTTGTAACACGATGATGAGGCCTAGACATCACTGTGACTATCCTGTAGATCCACCGTACAAGGTGTCAAAGCATTAACTGTATTAGGAGTTAATTTCCTGTAATTTAATATGTACCACGGTGCCACTCGTGTTGAGGTGCTACTCGGGCACGGCCGTACGCGGTTACAAATGTCTGTGCCATTGTATGTATTTCATGAACCTAAATGGCCCTAAGGCGGCTGTGAGGGTGATCCAGTGTGCACAGCTGTACAAAAGGGTTTAGAGTGGCGCATATTTTTCCTAGGAAGGTTTCTCAGTCAGATGAATGGGACTTTAGGCAGACGTTCCATGTCACTGAAGCTTTTGTACACACAAACAGCGGGTCCTGCGAGCTGAACGCCCAGCTTCCTTCCACGGAAATTCTTTGATAAAGTCGTGGCGCTAGTGTCTGAGTGTCAGTGCATGTGGATTTATGAGTGTGTGTGTGTGTGTGTGTGTATGTGTGTGTGTGTGCAAGGATGTATGCTACTTGTTGAGTGCTTTAAACAAGCCTATTTTAACTAGAATTTTGCTTTGATACACCATCACCAAGCACAAATATCCAGTGCATTTTGTGTGGGTTTCATTGCATAAAGAGGGCAATGAAAGCTGAACAAACAGTTAACAAACAGAATCCAAATTAGTGCTCTGCTGACATTAATCATCATCTGAATTATGTGGGCGCATAGATGTTTTTAATGTGGTTGTAAAAGAAACCATACCCAAACTTTTTTTTTTTTTTGGTTAATCATTATACCCCTGGATTGACATGCGGAAAGAGGGTGTATCAAGGGGAAGACGGAATAAAAGAGATTGACAGAGAGGAAAAGAGAGGAAGGGTAAAGGAGAGGTTAGCTGGAAGGCAGAAATGGGAAGGAGGAAGTTCATCCACCTGTGTCTGATTTACAGCAGTCGGATATAATCTCCCTGACCAGAGAGAGATACAACTCTTTTTTCATATCGATATGTTCAAACAGGGCTACATAGGATGAGGCCTGTTCCTGATATCCGACTACAGATAGAAGACAAAGGAAGTAATAGTGGACTATAAATGACTTATGGCTGTATCATTTAGAGATCAAAGAAGTGAGGATTCAAATGTTTGAGAATTCTTTTATCGGTTTTAGAAATGAAATATATGAAAGTGAAAAAAAAGTTTGCACAATAATATATACCTTTAACACTGCTTCTGGCCTATAATGTATTACACCAAAAACGTGAACTAATTTAAGTCAAATGTTATATTAAAGTTCAAAAGAGCAAAATTCTAACGTGATACTTTTTAGATTTTGATCCTTGTTGGGAAGTTGTATTTTCTCCTCCTCCACAGGGAGGTCAGAGATCAGGTTCAGCTACAACCCAGTAGCTCCAGAGCTGGTTGGGATTCGGTGCCTTGCTCAAGGGCACTTCAGAGAGGCAGATGCTTGAATAGAGTGCTGAGCGTTCACTGCTGTGGTGTTTCTGTCGCTAAAATGAAATGTTGCCATTTTACGTTTCTGCACACCACCAAATCTGTTGAAATGTCAACATTTATGAATCAAAAACACATTGCATATCAACAATCAGCCTTATAGACAATGTGGTAGAACCTGTATCAATGTCATGTGACCACTACCTAACGTTATCCTGTTAGCTACTTTGGCCACTTTCATTCGTTAAGGTGAAGGAAAGGTTTGTTATCATGGTTAAAATTAGGAAAAGGTCATGGTTAAGGTTAGGGAAAGACATGTCATCATGGTTAAAGTTAGAAAAAGGTCATGGTTAATTTTCCGAAACGTGAATTACCATTCACTATTATTAGCCAGGAGAGACAGGATTCAAGCCTCGGACTGCAAAAGTAAAGTGCTGTTGACTGTGCCATCTGCCACCCCACCTGCCCCCTAAACCAGTGCTTTTCTGTTCATTTTATGCTACTTAAAAAAACTTGAAAACTTGAAAATGTATTTTTGGATCACAGTTCCCAAAAATCACCTGACAATCAAACATTGTAACCAAAACTGTGATGTTGTTATAAATGGATTTTGTTGTTGATGAAGTTTGAGTTTCTGTAGGTGGGTTCTCAAAGTTCTTCTCATATTCAAAACAAATCCCAATGCCTGTGCGGTAGGACTTCTTTTTTTCCTGGGAAGAGAGTTACTAGACAACAAGTTTTTAGAACACCAAATGTAAAGGCTTTTGCAAAGTTGCTATTATAGGCTGAATCACCATTGTTTTATATTAATCAGTGCAGTGTTTCCAAAAGTGGGGATCAGACCCCCCAGATTTTTTCCCCTATTTTTTTTTCTACTGTTTTTCCATGAAATATGTAGCAGTTTGAAACCTCAAAACTCCTCTGAAAACTCAGCAGATGACACAGCCTGAGAGGTTAGGTGTTCTCTGGTTGGACTGCTCACCACTCTACATATACAGCCTGTGACAGGGGGTCGATGGTCCTATCGGTGGGTTCATCCCCGCTGTGTGGCTGAGCTTTGTTCAGACCCACAGAGCTTTATTTAAATTCTAATGGCGATCCAAAAATTTCCAAAGGTTTCAAATATGCCTCGTAGAATTACACTGAAAATGAGGACCAGATATCTAGACATTTGCTGTTTGATGTAAAACTGCCGTCACAAAACACATGACATCTTGAGTTTGAATAATTCACTCACTATTAGTATGATGTTGCAATCAGCAGACACAGAGTATGTATGTGCCATTGCCCATGGGGGAAAATATTGGTAACACTTTATAAATACAGCCCACATTTTAGAGTGTAACCTCCCTTCATTTAATTCTAACTTTGAAGAAAAGGGGGAATTTTGAGGAGTAATGGGGCCACAAGGAAAAATGTTTGAGAACCACTAAATCAGTGACAAAGAGAGACATTTATTTTTTGGTTTTCATTTCAAAAACACCACAGATTAATACTGTACTGCAGAGGGTGCATTCTGTTCCTGGTGCACATTTACCATTTCCATGCCTTCTAATTCAAGCTACTACCAAGACAACAACTCATACTCCACCTCCAGTAGCTATCTCTACAAGGAAAAGCTAATCAACAATTAGTAATTAGCTATGTCGTGCCACTGTCGTAACCGCACCACAGTGTCATTTCCCGGCGGCTGGGGGTCCGATGACTGACACCCTCCGGTTCTTTCAGACATG
>OMLB01014788.1:0-32421 GCA_900302555.1 Myripristis jacobus
TCTTTCTCTCCTCTAACTCACACTCTCCTCCCTGCTTTTATCAGTGTGGCTTCACAGTCTCTCCCACTCATGCCTTCGCTAATCCGCTGTTTCTCTCACAGTACCTTAACCTCACTCTTCTTCCCTGTTCTTCTCAAACTCATTACCTCCTGTCCTCCACTTATCGCTTCCCCCTCCTCTCCTCCATGTCCAGCCCACCAGTCTGACTCAGCCTATCAGCGGATCCCACGGAAACCTCTGGATGATGTCATGTGGCGTGGTTGCTGTTCCAAGGTTGACATCAGCGGGGAGAGAACTCCTCATTCTTTCCAGAGTCTGACCCAAACTTTTGGCTCCCCTTCCCCAACCTACTGCTATACAGACTCTTACACACTGTCTTGCTCACCTTCTCTATCATCCGTCTCGATCATGTTTACTGGCTCCGAATTAAAAATGTCTATGCTTAATTGATGTCTGAGCGGAAGAACGGTAAACTGCACACTCACACACATTCATACACGGTCCTGGACGACTGGCTGCAGGTAACGGCAACCTATGCCAGAGATTTTCGATGATGAGACAGTATCGCTGCACAGCGCCCTCCCTCCTTTCCCCCTCCACACACCCTCACTGATTCCCTCCTGGTCCCATGCAGAATACCTCTGAGAGAGGCTGAGCAGTCAATCTGTCCTGTCTGTGTTCCCTCCGGCCGTCCGCAGTCATTTATTTCACATAACGTCGCTGCCTCTAGCTCACGGGTGGGCCTTAAATTATCTATAGTTTCTCTTGACACACTCACAACAATAGTACGAATTTCAACCAATCAATCTGCTGCTTTTTACACAGATACATAAATACACTCCTAATACAAACATGCCCTTAACACACACACGTACCTGAGCAAACACACTATCACAAAAAGTCATCAGCAAGGCTTCAAACTACAAGACGTTAGTGTAAAGGTGAAATTACAGAGTCTTTTAGGACAATTCATAAAGTAATTATCAAGTGAAATGCCTGCCAGCCTACATACATAAAATTGCCTTAAATACATTCATAATGTTTATTGGCACAAAACATTTGTTTAAATTTACACTGAAACATATAGTCTACACAGTATGGTACTTATGGAAGATGGGCACTCTCTCCCTGCAACCACAATAAGCATGTCAGAAACCAAACCACAAACCATAAGTACTGCTTTCTGCATGTAAAGAAAAAGCTGTGTCTCTTCTGGAGAGCTTTACAGGCAGATAAAACACATCACTCATTTTAATTCACCGAGAGGCACAGCCAATGCCACGGTTTACGTTGCGGTAAGCCTGACTCCGATTCTTCTCCTCTGTATATGCTGGCTCTTATTACTTCACTACAATGATTGATCTTGTTTTTTAAAGTCTAGTCCTGTTTTTAAAAATCTTGCTTATCATGAATGAAGTCAATCTGTTAAGGGAAAATTCAGTTTGCATCAGGTCACAATAAGCAAATAAATACATAGATATATATATACATACAAACATAAATGAAAAATCATACTCAAAGTCATACACACATACACTCCAGAATATGACGCCAAAGGGAAACATATAATCCAGAAACCTGAAACTAATAAGACAAGCACACACCCTGCAGCTGGTTGCTACAAGAGTAAATCTATTCTAACCCTCAAGCGAAATTCTGGAGAAACAAAAATCAGTCCTGTCAAGAACGGTTATCTTAATTTCACAGTTCACAAACACCTTTGTTTCATTCACTTCTTCCCCCATCTTGCCTGTTCTGTTTACTTTTTACATGCTGTTTTTCTAAGGAGATCAACTGGAAATTGCAGGCTCTTGGCTCAATTGAATTAAACGGCCTTCCTCTGAAATCAAATATGTTTTCCTATGTTTTTATGCTCACCACCTTTTGGTGGTAACTGCCTTTGGCAAAAGTCAACACAGGATCAGACTAAACCATGGAGGGGAGAAGGGAGTAAGGGGAGAGAGGAGTGCAGCTAGAGCATAATTTGGAAACTATGTGGCATATTTTCCATTTTCTGCAAGCACTGGAGCCTGTCCTGTCTCCTAACAGGCAGACACACAGCAGGAGGGCTTTAAACATCTCTGACAAAATATCTGTCTGTTCCCACGGTAACGAGTGGCCAGTTCCTGCGGCTGCGATAGCTTGATATCTTTTAAATCATTGCTACATCACCTAAATCTGTTGGCCAGTAATCACAGGGAAATTACAACCTCACCAGACGAATGAACTCATATTCTGCTGATATCATCTGGAGGAATTTACCAGAATTCAACACACATACATGCCACAAAACTGGATTCATGCCTCATCAAAAAAGCCTTTCACTTAAAAATGTGAAATCTATGTAATATAAGTCATAGTTTTACATTGTTCTGCTTCACTCATGAATGAAATGTGAGGAAAACATCTGCAGTTCATCTATATATTATAATGTGGACATTTAGCTGGTCATTTGTCATATGTATTCCATATGGCTTCACAGTACTGTTGGGGATACATGAAGTGAAAATCAGACATACATCTACCCTATGGTTTGGCAGCCCCACTCGGGGATCACAGGGGGAGTGATGTCGTAATTCTTCCTTTTTGTCTGCTCTCACTGAGCTGCAGGGAGGTCAAAGGTCAGCTGGCTCAGCATCAATCATATCATTCAGCCTCTGTTACTAATTATTATTGAGGGCCTCGGCCTCATAGAGTAATCCCCCTTTATACAAGCACAACTCTGCAGGACAAAGGCAACACTATTCCTTGTTCCTGTCTGTGTGTGTGTGTGTGTGTGTGTGTGTGTGTGCATCATAAATGCTAAATGGGGGTCATGCTAAAGGAATACTTCAACGTTTTTGGGCAAAATTTTCCCACTTACCCACACTGAGTAGAGATGTTTGATACCATTTTCACATCTGTGCATCCAGTGGGCAGCATGTCCTGTTAGCTTAGCATAAAGACTTGAAGGCTATGGGAGTCATTAACCTAGCTCTGTCAAAGTGAGAAAATAAACCTTACAGCACAGTGTATCATGTGTATTAGAAATACACATCTTGGGATTTTTATTTTTTATTATTATTTTTTTTTAATGAGAGTTGTTTTATGAGAAATTTGATGGTGGACCAATAACCACTGAACACATTTATCTTTTCATGTGTCGCAGTGATCAGCGCAGGTATAGGAAGGTAGAGGAAGATCTGGCACAAATTAACTTCTCCTAAAATGGCTCTCATTTCTTTTGTTTTTGAATCCCAAGACGTACACATGATACACTATGCAAATATGACAGAGCTGCTATGAGGTTTATTTATTTTTTCCACTTTGCTGGAGCTAGGCTAATGACTCCCATTGATTTCAAGTCAATATGCTAAGCTAACCCAAAATGCTACCCATTTGAACCAAACCAGTGGTGAAAATCATATAGAACATCTTGTCTCTGTCTGGGTAAGTCGGCAGCTTGGAGTATTCTTTAAGGAGCAGCCGAGCTACAAACACCAACACCAACCATCTTGCTTTTCCCTTCCTTTAACTAATTTGCTATCACGGTCCTCTCTGAGATCAATATAACTTTCTTTTCTGACGAGTCTCCCCTCTGAGCTAAAAATGAAAAGTATTAATGCTGAGATACATATCAGGTATCTCCAGATTTGATATGTCCAAAGGGCTTTTCAGAGCAGTTCTCTGATTAACATCAATTTTTCATCTCCTGCTACAAAGCTCTGCTTGAAGGATGAAAAGAACAGGAGGGAGGAGGGGTGAAGCTCTCATTCTCATGAGGAGAATCTTCATTATCACCACTCGCTCTACTTGTAAATACCGTATCTCCCTCAGTAAACAAAACGCATTTCCATATTCCCACAGCTGCACTAGTTGTAAATGTATAGATGTGTGAATATACTTTAAAGGATAAATAAAGTTAACAGACTCACTCAGCCATAACATGTGCTGACCTCAAAATACCAGTAATAGATGCAGAATTCAAAAGTCAGTCAAAAGTTCAGAACCAATAGCACGATGGTTAAAACGTGTGAAAGCAGCACACAAAGACAGGAAAATGTTTCCTACAAAGTTTTTAAAAATCAAGACTTTATGTTTCGATTTTTTCTTTCTGTTGCCCTACATTTCTTCAGGTGACATACCACACCCCCACCACACCTGCCGATGATAATAAAATCATGATAGGCTCCACCCCCTGCCCTCTATATTTGACAGGCTCCCATACGCATACCCTTGCTGCCCCAAGGGAAGAGTCTGTACTCCAAATCTACATGTATAGAATGATTTGTGTGTGTGTGTGTGTGTGTGTGTGTGTGTGTGTGTGTGTGTGTGTCTGCAAAACCTAACGCTGTCAAAGCCGCATATTTGAAGGTTGTAATAAATATTTGGCTTTTTTGCATTACATGGTGGCTTCACTCTAAAACATCTTTGTTTACCTTTTAAAGCCTGAAAAGGTACTCTTCTAATTAACATGCCTAGTCCCTCAGGGCATTTGATTGAGTGAATAATTAAGGAGTTATAATACATACCTCAAAGACCTCTTCATCAAGTATTCTTGTTCCAAATACTACAATTCCTTTGGTGTCGATGATGGGGTGGGCACTTCGGAGCAGCTTCTGGGTGGTCTTCTTTTTACAGTCCAGAATGAGGGTGATGGTCTGCTTGTGCACACTGATGGCCACTCGATGCCACCTGGAGGGCGAGATGGGGTTAGTTCGCACACATACTGGGTTACACACCACTCACTTGCAAAATGGTGACGGTAAAGCTTGAGGGCCCCCTTTTATGCTCAACTTCTTCATTCAAATTCAAATATGTTCCTTTCAATTTAACTTTATTCTTCCCATCGCAGTGACGTAAATGGGTGTGTACACCATGCTTACAGAGAAGATCTATTCATTTGAAGATAGTACAGTGACCCACATTATATGACATGTATCAGTGGTTGAGTATACAATCATATAAAATAACCCTGGCAAGTGATGGGTTTGATAACATGTCACAGATCAGCAGATAAGAATGACAAGCCACTATAAAAGGACACCTGGTTCAGGTGCCAACGCTAAACCACCTAGAGATGCAACAAAGATCAGCTGATCAAAGACCAACACACATCCACCTGTTCTCTGATTAGAGAGGAAGATGCAACAAAAAGCAGAGCTAATGTCTGATATCAGTGTAACACAGACTGATGCTGTCTGAGACCTTTGTCACTGAGCGGAAATGACTGCAGCCCTGTGAATTACCAGGGTTGGGACTGTACAGCCAGTAATTCGTGTGCTGTTCAACTGCAGCGACTGATGGAAGGATAGCAGTGTTGTAAACGTGCAAACAACGGGTGCCTGCAGATGCACCTACTTTCCGTCAGCGAGGTTGACTCCTCTGAAGAGGGGGTAGTCCTCGGGGCTGGGTTTTCCCGTGTGGTCCTCGTACAGGAAGACAGGGGAGCGACCCACTTCCAGTCCGAGCTGCTGGATGCCCTGTTCGTTGTACACAGACAGCAGGAAGGACTGGCTGCCCTTATTAGGCTTCACTGTGGCCAAGATGGAAAAGTCCTCCGGGAACACATCACCTGGCAGGACGGATCGAGTGTTGGAAAGAGACAGAAAAGTTGGGGGGGGAGTTATAAGTTGCAGTTTAAACACCAGGAGGCAAACATTACATATGTATTCAGGATGTTCTACTGCTAATATCTTGGGAGACAAATTGTTCTCTCGACTGGAAAAAAAAAAGTGCATTCAGATCCAGCAGCAGGTCCACTGGATGTTGTTACTGGCTGAGCACAAAATCATTTATTTCTAATGGAAACAAATGTTACAACAACAGATAAAGATAATTAACATGAGAAGACATGGGAAGATAGGTCTGGAGCACCTAAAGAAAACACCAGCCGTTTCTAGAAGGGGTACGTCTGCTGAAAACCAAACAAGGTAGGGTAAATTTGGAAAGCATGGACGGTGAGGTAAAGGTCTGTCAGGAAAAAACAGACCAAGAAAAAAAAAAAAAAAGCGGGAGAAGCAGAAGTGGAAAGTGGAGCATTTCCAGCGCAGCACAGGATGAAAAGAGTAATGACAAGAGCATGTGATCCTGGGAGACTTTGTAGAATGATCCTCCAAACCCCTCCTCTCTGCTTCTCTCCTCTCCCACAGCTGATCGATCTAACAGGAACTGAAACACTCCAGCAGAGGGATAGAGAAGAGGAAATAGGAGGAGAGAGTGAAAACCACCACAGAAGAGTGTTACAGACACAGATAAAGAAAGGATAAATATCTTACAAAGAGGGATAGAAACATCAAAACAACACAAGGTGCAGAAACGGAGGATTGAAAAAGAAGTGCCTCATCTGCATGGTGGCACTGTGCAGCCTCCATTTTGTTAAGAGCTTCATCTGACAGACATATGCCCCGACAGCAAAGCCTTGTGGGAAATTCTCAGGACCTCAGCAAGGGGGCAGGCTTTCCAGCGAGCCAAGGACAGCAGCGCTCTCACATATACTTTTTACACTGACGCCATTTCAGGTAAGCTTCCAATGTTTTCCAGTTTGGAAAGAAGAAGAAGTGATCTGTCTATCGTGAAAGTACCGTTACTACAGCCAGCTTGGGCTATCTGGATCAGTTTTGACATGAGCAAAGCAACCGCTTGGATTCCAGCAGCAATGCCTGTTTAGTATGTGCACAGCAGATCTTTCCAGGAGACCGGAAAAGAGAAGTGGGGCTTGTGGTTGCAGTGGTTTTGCAGCACCTCGCGCAGTCATCAACCCTCTCTTTTCGCCACCATTTCGTAAATAATAGGAGACAGGCTGAGCTGCATGGAAATGCGAAATTAGAGTTTGGGTAGCCAATCAGGAGTTCTAGAAACAACGACGCCTCAGCGGGAAAGCAATGTGGAGGCCTGGAGCCTGAGGTTGGGAACAGACACTGGAGAGGAGAAGAGAAAGACAAGAGAAGAGAAGAAAAGGAGGGAGGAAAAGGAAGAGAGGAGGAGGGACGAAAGGGAAGGAGCTCCAGTCACTGCTGGAAAGTCTGGTTTTGCCATCATCTGCCATTCTCTTTCCTCTCCTTTCTTCTTTTCATTGTCTGTCAGTCAGTCTGCATCTGGGTGTCTGCTTGCCTTCCTGTCTATCTCCCTTCTTTCGATCTTTCCTTCATTAATGCCAGGCATCTAATCACATCATGCGGAGAGCACATGCCTTGGCTGTGTGCTTCCTCAGGAATTCAGCTTGGCACCGAATGAGAGGCACTGCTTTGACTGACAGATGCTTCGACAGGACGATGTAAGGCAGAGAGCTGGAGGGAGAGAGCAAGCGACAGAGGAAGGAGGCAGGCAGGGACCTCAGAAAACCTGCAGAGCTGTTGCTGTGGATGTATAAAATCATTCATGAGCAGATTGATATTACAAGATGAAAAGAAGATAATGAGAAAAAGATAGAGTGGTGAGAGCAACACATTAAAGAGAGTTCATCTAACTACTTAGACAGACTTAGACAATTTCTCATTTCCTACTCCCTCTACATCCTTTTTTGACAAGGAGGCAGCTGGAAAATTGACCTTGATCAAAATGACTGAGCTACATTTGGAGAGAGAAAAGAAACCTGGGGAGCAAAAGCTTGTCCCAGCATCCGGTATGCATGAGCCATGTCTGGCCCAGAGACAATGAGTCAGCGCTGGCTCAGGCCAGGCTGTTTGTGCTGAGGTCAAGGGTTGGCTCAGGGGTGAAAGGGACTCCACGACACAGAAGAAGGGCGTGAGGATGGGGGAGGAGAGGCATGAAAGTGTCCAATTTTCAAAGTCTCAGTACACTTTTTGGAGGAGAACAAATGTCTTCATAATTGCATTTTCTCTGCCACCTCGCTCATCCATAACAAGCGGTCTCATTTATGTGCTTAACTATGTAATACTGCATTTGTGCTCTAGGTGCTTTACTGACCCTTGACCCTGCCATCACTATGGGGACTGAGACAACATGACAGAGCTTCCATCATAACAACCAGAGCAGTGGCCCTCAGAAGAGGAGGGGGGGCTAACAAAAAAAAAAAAAAAAGTAAAAAAGAAAGAGGAAAATGGAAAAAAATGTCCATTTCTTCACTTTCTCACATTCTCGCCACAGGACCTAATAGCAAGGTCTGTGTGTGTGCGTGTGTGTGGGTGGGTGAGTGGGTGGATGGTGTGTTGGGGGGTTCAGAGGATCTCAGGTTTCTCTGGAATGTGTCTCTCAAACTACTACTCTGGGGCACCAGATGAGAGATACCTCATTCCTCATTGTGTGTGTGTGTGTGTGTAAGTGTGGACATGGTGGGAATAAAATGAGTACGGTGCCAGTAGTACTGGAGTTTTCACTGGCAGCACCACCATCACCATCAGACCAAAAAAAGCCTGGGAAAGCCAAGGACTCAGAGACAACGCCAGACAGTGACATCTCAACCAGCCAATCAGGCGCAACCCGTCCCCCTCCCAATTAGATGGCCAATTAGAGTGACCTTTTATTTTGATCATAAGTGCAACTGAGTCAGAGCTGGCGCATCCAGCGAGTGAGTCAAATCAAAAGTTTTCATCCTCTGAGTATGGTATGGCTAATTCCACAGCCACTATTCTGTTTTTCCTTGGACTGGTCTGTGGGAGAACTATTAGAGTTAATAGCCCTGGGCTTCAGTTACTGGTTAAAGGGAATAGAGAGAGCGGTTTGCCACCCTGTCTCCGCTTTCGCTGTGCTGGCATACCTCTCTGTCTAACTCCTGACATCTGCTCCTCACTCATTCTTCTGCATCCACCAAACATTACAGAATCCCTAATAAAGCTTCCTGAGCCAGGAAGAGGGCAGGAGTCATGCCAGCGCTTCGACTGATCCTCTCTGCCATCTGTCAGTAAGCATGCATCCAGGTAAATGGGGGTAGAAAGCCCTCTGTGATATAATTGGTCACTCAGTCATCACTGCGTCCAAATCCCTTCTTCTGCATTAGACGAGCAGCATTCCTACGGGATTGCACAGTGATGCTGTAACTATTGGGGCTCGCTGTCTGTGGGTGAGCAGAAAGAGAAAGACACGGACAAAGAAAGACACAAGGTGACAGAGTGCAATGCAAGTGAATGACCCTGTATGTAAGCAGGTATAATAGAAAGATAGGGCTCAAGGGATAAGTATGTCAAGGTTTGTTAGGTAAGGAGCAAACACAATATCCTCTTGAATCAGTGTTACAGTTTTTCTACAGCTTGTGATTTTTTTTTACCACAGCCTTTTAAATTTTCAGCCGTGGTAGGGGACGGCGAGCGAGCAGCACCATCTGGCCGCAACAGTCCAGATGATGTGTAAGAATGCCAGCTCAAAGCTCACCCCATTCAGGGAGGGAGGGAAAACGTGAGAGCGGCTGCATCATTCTTTCCTCGCTGTTAGTGTTGACGTTGGCACTCGTCCATTATGGCAAACGAAATAGGCGAGGGTGAGCAAAAGTTTCTGCACGACTTCCCCAACGGTCAGAGCTGCAGACAGCGTTTGTGGCTGTGGGAATATGAAGAATATTCCTGTGTGTCACTGTGACAAATACATGTGTGCACATACACCCAGTTTTGCAGAGATCCATTCAGACAAAGAAGGACTCACTAGATCTGGATGGACCTGAGAGACATGGGAAGTGCGAGGTCTTAATGTTGAGCTGTTTCAGTGACCCACTTCTCCGGTCCTCATCCGTGCCAATGAAGGTGAGGAGGCACCGCCATAAGGCCTCTTCTGTTTTCAGCCCCTCAGAAGTTTCAAATGAATCATCTCTTCCACATGTTTGCCTAATGATTGCATGTCTGCACTTGTTCTTTCCAACACATCATTATACGCTGTCTGTGGTTATGGGGTCATGGGCCAACTTGTTTTCAGTCAGAATTAGTGTGGTTTATTATCAAGGTTACGATAAAGTAGTATGCGTGTGTTTTATTCATGTCTGGAGCAGAGTGCCGCGCTGATAGTTCGGGACTCCACGCTTTGGAAAAAAGTCATAACTCAGTAGCAACCTTAGTTACGGGGGGGGAAAAAAAGAAATGGATAGAGTGATCTCATAAGTTTAGCTGGCTTCTGGAAGATATTAGCTGTACATTTAACGTCAAAGTGAGAGAGTGCAGCCAATTAAGGGACCACATTACAGACATTTCTACTCGTTTTTAAGGCCTTCACGCCACAGTCAGATAGCTATCCTGTTTTCATACTGGGACGACACGGTGCCTGTTATGAAGCCCTCCGTGTTGTTTTGCATTATGAAGACTGTTATTTTTGGCTGATCTGGAGCAGTATATGTGCAATTATAGTATGTGTATCTAAACAGAGCCTCATGTTGGCTTTGCTCTCAGCAGTTCAAAGTCAACAGTGGTTGTGTGATTGGAGTGCACGAGAGGACATGCAGACGACAGAAGCCCTGTGGCTCTGCCTTAAGCCCGACAGAATAATGGAGACGTGGATCAAAGGTCCACGAGGGCCAAGGCGACCTCTGAGCAGCCCAGGGTGAATTAGAGATATATGACGGGACTGTCCACCAAACTGACTTTTGTGTCAGCTTTAACTCACAAGACAGGTTATTATTTCTCATTCTCTCCTCCTCCTCTGCCAAAAAGTCACGTGCACTCCTTTGTTTTTCTTACTACTTTCCCTGATTATTGTACTTTGAATTCTTTGAGCTGTAGGGAAATTGAGTGTCTTGGTCACCAAATTATGGTTCTGAATTTCTGCACTGTAAATAAATAAATAAGGTGGGACACGGGGGGAAAAAAAAGCTTAGCATGTCCCGCTTAGAGCGATCTAACACCAGACAGATGTGAAGCAACAATAGAGCAAAAAGGGAGAAAACACTGTGAGGAAGCAGCAGCAGTCGAGCTGAAATGATAGAGGGATAAATTATTGAAGCAAGAGGGAAAATAAAGAGAGCGGGAAGAAGAAAAGTGAGGAAAGATTGTTGGAGAGAGGAAAGCAGCGCTCTGTGCACTACAGAGCCACGTCAGCACAATAGAACAAGGAAAAAAGTGGAACCCCAGACTTCCCTCCCCTTCACCCCCCTTTTTCTCTGTTTTTCCATCCTCCAGCTCCTCCTCCATCATATTACTGGGCTAGATTTCTCATGGAACTGCAGTGTGAGATTTTAAAAAAAAAAGCATGCTTCACTGCTTGGGAGTTTCTTTTCTTTTTTTTTTCTCCTCAACTTTTCAAGCGTGTTTGAATAAGAAACAGGATGAGCTCAGCCACTAAACAATCCAGAAGTGTCCAGATGAAATGGATGTCTCTCACTCTGCTCTGTTTCTTTGTCTCTGTCTCTCTCCTTCCCCGTCTCTCTGCCTTTCTTTCTCTCTCTCTCTCTCTCTCTCTCTCTCTCTCTCTCTCTCTCTCTCTCTCTCTCTCTGTCTCTCTCTTTTACAGGGCCAAGGATGATGTATGCATACTATATGTGCTTGAGTGCGTCTAGGGGAGGACATGTTCATAAGGGAGAGAAGGGTGTCTGCAGGTGAAACAGCAGATGTGACTGCTAACGTGACCAGTAACATAGGCTGCAGTTTATTGTTACCAAACTGACATCAATCATGAAGTCATAGCCAATAAAACAGCTCTCTGGAAGGAAAAGGCCAAATGGGAGGACAAACATATTACTTTCTAGCAATGTTAAAACATTACATGCCATTTTTACTATGACCAGGGGAGAGAGGTTGGCGTTGAGGAGATGTCAGGACATTTAGGTCCCAGAAACAACCTGTAAGATGTCTGGACATGCCAGTGCAGCTCAAAGAGAATATCATAAAACCAATATATGGGGACAATGTGGCTCTAAGTGGGTTTTAAGGACCATACCAGTGATGTTAGAAAATGTGGGTAAATTTTAGTAAATGTTACTAAAATTTAACCACTTTTTTCACTGCAACAAACCATTGTGCGAATCACGTGGGGGGTACTAAAGATTTCACAACATATAATAAAAATCCCTCCCTTTTCAAATGAGATTTTTTGGTTGAAACACCCACCATATATAATGGTCTGCTTCTGGGGATAACAAAGTCGTCAACATTCATAAACTGATGATTGTCTGTGTAAACTGATGATTGTCTGTGTAAATAGTCCCCAGAGACTATTTTCCAACAGAGAGTCTGTTTCACTCATCAGAACACAACAGTGCTGCTGCTTTTGGGAAAATGAATGTGGAGGACTTTATTGCAGTGATGGAATTCTGGTGCGAAGAAAGTCTGAAGTCTGTCAAAATTCATTTTCATATCCCAGTGGAATGAATGGAAACAAGTGGCTGGATAAAGGGGAGGAAAAATGAGTATGCACATTTTGTAGATATTATGCTGCAAAGTCACTGATGTGGTTGTTGAAGGGTTAAGTTTAGAGTGGGAGAATGACAGATGAAGACAATGAAAAGAGAAATATCAGTGTTTAGGGGTCCGCAGAGGTCCAGTGTGTTCAGCGCTGGTTCGATGCTCACCTGGATACAGCTGTTTGGTGGGGGCGCTGAGATGGGCGTCTTTGGATACTCTGTAGGCCACATCGGGTCCTTGTGTTGACCTCCTATGTGAGCAGAAACCCGTTGTTTTTGTAACTCCCTCAGGTAAACTTTGAAAATCTAAACTCTTCAAGAGGTCCACTAGTTCCACTGCAGAGAGAGAAAAAAGAGACACAGAGAGAAAACAACATTAGATTTTTAGAAGCAAAGTTTGAATCAAGAGTCAAATTTGCCTCACAAACAGCATGAAGACCACACACTGTTAAATTTACAGCCTCTAAAGCAAATTCTTTATGCAACAAAATTATATATCACATTATATCAAAGACATGGCAGCACAGTATACTAAAGAAGCCCTAATTATGGCCATATTTCGACTTTCCCCTGTGTTCTCTTTCTGGTGCTGACTCAGGACTACCAGTCATTCAGTAGGACATGTCACTGTTGTGGCTCTGGGAAGATTTTTGTTGTTCATTTTCGGTACACTAAACAGAGTTCTGCCCATTTATAGATCACCATGATAATGGGTTATGGCTGCAGAGAAGCCCGTCCTACCATGCATTTCTCTACAATAGTAAATCTACCGCTGCCTCCCTCTGGCCGCAACCATACAATTAACACACTTTCAGGCCGTCCGTCCCAGCTGCAACCAGGCCACCACAGAAGCACACTGGGTCAGAACTGTGCGACATGGGGTTTGACCCTGGACCGCACCCTTGCAGGCCAAAACCACCCAGAACAAACAGCTGTTTCTGCAGCCAGATGCGAGCCTCACAATGTCACACGTTAGCATCCAGCCTCGTCCAAGCAAGGATCTGAATACAAAAGGATTCTGGGCTAGGCCAGGTCTACTGGGGAAGCGGCATAAGATTGAGGACGTTTTAGAGGGCGACAAACACTAAAATCTGTGTGTGTATGTGTGTGTGTGTGTGAGAGTGTGTGTGACTAAACAGAGGAGGGCAATAAAAGGATTTTATGGCAGAGGTCTTTAAGAAATAGAGATAAAGGGCAAGCATCCCAAGAAGCTCTATTGCACACATTTTAGAAACAGCACGTTTTGGGTGAGAAAGGTAATCTACAACTTAAACAAGAATGAGAATGCACACCCAGACACACACACAGGTAAAGCAGTCTGGGTGTCAGGCTGCAAGGACCACACACACTCCTTTCAAAAAAAAAAAAGAAAGCCCAATGGCTTTCAACAGCCCCATCCATCTGAGAGTGAAAGGGCTGCAAGAAAAGGCGGAGTGGTGGATGGGCAGAGTGAGGAGTGTTTGCACTTTCTCCACTGCCCTGCAACAACCTCCAGCTGGATACCATTACACATGGGCTCACGTGCAGCGCAGATCAATTAAAGAAGCCTGAACAGAGCTTTCCATTTAATACGACTTCAGCTGCACGTGCTCTTCTAAAGCTGGAGGCTGATTGAGGGGAAAAAAAACTTCCTCCTCATCAGCTGGGGCCGGACTACATGTTGTCTGTCTTATTTGAAGGCAAGAAGACAAACCCCAGCTAGGGAAAGCCTTGCAGAGGATTTGACGGTACAGAACATTTAAAGCAGCGATTATCTTTCACTTTATAGGGCATCTGTGTGATATAAATTACAGAGCACAATTACAAAAACATTAGTTTGCAATGCAGACAATTAAACTCATAGTTGCTTGTTTTGACTGGTCAAAAAATAAATAAATCATAAGCACCCCATGTACAGTTTAAACACAAAAATACACAACAGTCTGCAACAAGATCTGTGAATTGTAGAGAAAATGTGCATTTTGAGACTGATTTTTTTTTTTAAAGCAAACTTTGTGGTGATTCCCCAATCAAGCCGCTCCCATCTCATCTCGTGTCCCTTCCACCACCCAATGTCCATCTCCCTCCTCTCACTCTCCGGAGCCAACCCACTCTTCCTGTCCCAGAGGAAAATACCAAACCCCTAACTACATAATTGTATTTCTGCAGATGAGAAAGTGGAACCCTGCACAGGATCACGTTGCTTTGGGGGACACAAGCGGTTGACATACACCTTAGATGACATCCCCACAAATACGTTAATCCAGCCACCACCCGTCCATTTTGCAACCCACCTTTATATATGATGGAAACATAACATATAACTGCATACATCAGCCCTGGAAGTGCATACCACAGGATGACAGAGCCTCTTTAAGTAGATGAAGGGTCTAAACAAAAAGACAGCTCTGTCTGTCATCAGCTCATAATGAAGAGACATACAGAAAGTCACCCAGCAGCCAGAACATGTCTATCATTCACCATGACGATAGGGGCTAATGAGCTAGTCGGAGAGAGCTTTGTGATGGTGTAATAATATGTCAGACTGTCACAAAATGAAAATGTAATTCTGTTATGGATGCACTAATTGATCGGTTGCTAATCAAAATCAGTTTTTATTCTCTATCATTATCACTCAGCGGCCTCTAAACTGAGGGGAGGCAACAGCTGAACTTAAATGGGGCAAATTTCTCTGCATGCATAGAATCCGTTGAGTTGGTTGCTTAGCAACTGAGGTATTCTGAGGCCTGAATGCCTGTCAGCAACGTGCATTAAAGTTCTGCAAAGTCAACATGGTGTCAGGAAATACAGCATTAAAGCACAGCCTTTGCAACACTGACTCAGGTCAGAAGTAAAAAACTACACATTTTATGTGATGATACATTTTGAATTTGTCAAATTGATTCTACAAAAGGGAGACTGAGGCATTATGGAGGATGTAAAAAATTACTAGCACAAGAAAAGAAGAAGCAAGAGACAGTGTCATGAATTCACAAGTGCTTAATGATAGTTTTTAGCTAGAAATAATTACTGATTCATTACATCTGGCAGCTATGTAAAATGCTTGCTAAAACCTGCATTTATAATTTGGTCCTGTTACGCTGATGTTGATGAGATGACACAACCTGATGCTTTGTGTGGGCAAAGCCTCTTCCACAGACTGAAGTTACAATTATTACAATGTGTTTTGCTACTATGATGCCTGCATTTATTTATGTATTTGTTTTATTTTATTTTATTATTTTTTATTTGTTATCTATTTTATTTTATTTATGTATTTTTTGTTAATTTTATTAGAGTGCAATCCTGCCTCTACACTTGACACTCTTGCAGTCTATTTTTAAGAATGTGCATTGAAACATGGATTTGTATTGGTATCTATATCAGTATCAGATGATTCTGCCTGCAGGAATTCAACAATCCACATCAGCCCCCACAAATCCAGCTTGTGCTCCTTAAAATTCTGTCAGCTTCCACTGGACAAGGACACAAAACTGCTGCTTCTCAGCTACTTAGCCATGTAACAGTAGTCAGTGCAATCATCTTGCACAATGAACATCTTAATTTTTAGAGTATGTCTATGACTGTCATCAACCAAGTGCTACAGCTGATCAGAGGAGAAAAAACCTTTGCCCGTCCCTCAGTGCTAACCACCAGTCTTCACTGTTACAGCCACAACAGTCAGTTATACCAGCACAGTTTTTTCCTCTAACATGATGACATCCCACAACACATGAGCCTGCAGGACACGCGGACATGGGACACTGAGATACTGGAGCCTGGGGTCAGAGGTAGACAGAGATACAAGTCACTGCTGCACTGACAGAGATGACGGACTCTTAGGACCACAAGGCCACAGCCACTGCCTTAAGGTGTATTTTTGTCTTTCTCCTTCTGTCCACAGTAGGCCATTTTCAAAAAGTTTTCCATCCACAAAACACAAAAACACAACAAAATAAAACACAAAATAGTTACATGACCCATACAGGGCGAGCATATTCCCCAGATCCATGACTAAGCAGGCAGCATTCTGACTTAGCTGAAGCATCAGCAGAATCAAAATCAAGAAACAACACAGACAAAAGCAGCTGAACTGCCACCAATATTTTTGGTGGTGGTTACATTGTGTTAGTGTGAACAGAAGGCCAAACAAAGGAAAAGGATGTATTTTCAAATTTATATACACAATAAACATGCAGATACTTAAAAACATACTTATATATACGCTTGCTTTACACACACACAGTATGCAAACGTACAAGGTTTGTACAAACAGAGAGACAGATAGATAGACAGATAGATAGATAGATAGATAGATAGATAGATAGATAGATAGATAGACAGACAGACAGACAAAGAGTTATGGCTCATTTACGGTAACTATCTGAGTTCAGTCCAGAAAAGGTGTGGCAATCACCTCATTGCCCTTTGGTAAGATGCAGTGACCACTGTCTAAGTGCTATGGAGCCTGACTGCGGTCAGATAAAACCCAAACCATCAAGGCCTGACAGCAGCCGCAAGCTGAGCTAAACACCAGCAACCACCTATATGTCATGTGGCGCTGACAGTTTGGCCAAAAGTCAGTGTTGGTATGGGCTGGGCTCTGAGTGCAGCTGAGTTTTAATTGTTGATTACAGAAGCATCTTCTCAGGCTGTTATTTTACTAACCAGCCTCAGCCTCCCTCTTGTGTCTAGCTCTGGTCCATCTTCATCTGAGCCTCTTCCTACCACATGCGGCTACTGCTGGTGCTGGACCAGTGCTCCCCATTTCCTTACATGGACACAACCTCGTCTGCTTCCTACTGCTGGAGATGCTGGTAGTGACAGGTTACAAACATTCCCTTCATAAAGTAGACCTGCCACTTTACCCATAATAGGGTTGTAGATTTATTTCCCTCCATATAATACTAATTTATGTGTTAGGATCTTTCATAATAACCTGTTTGTTTTACAGCATGGCATGCTATAGCCTGTCAACATGGCACTACATAATCCAGTGATCATAACAAGTCCCACTGTGTTTATGGAAAGTTGTTTTGGAATGCTGTTTTTTTTCCACCATAATATGCAAATATCGTGTGTCTACACCAAATGATGACACCGTTCAAACAGCTATTTGCAACAGGCTACGGCCATTTTAAGAGAATGACCACTACTGATTTGCAATTAACAGCATGACTCACTTGAGAGAGAGGATCTAAAGAAGAGCCTCTGGACTGTTCCAGCAGCCCACATTCATCACACATCACAACATAACATCATAACAATGGCTAGTGTCAGGATAGTGTACGTGCCACTGCACCCCGGGGTACAGAAGAGGATAAGTTGATGCTAACTGTGTCACAACCCCCTGCTCTGAAGTGTTGCTTTTGCTAATCCACAATGACACGAGCTAATCCTATAAAGATCAGCAGCTTTGGGGAAGGAAACAATTATCATCCAGATACCCTTCATTTCCTGATCGCTGATCTCTCTTCCCTCCATCGGTCTGCCCATTGTCTCATCAAACAAATCCATCGTGGGTTGTTGTTTTTTTTTCACATTTCATTCTCAAATCTCCCTTTTGCCAAAACTAAATCCACTGTATTAGTTACTTTCATCTGGCGGAGGAATAGATTTGAACCTCACCCCTGACGGATCTAAAACCAACCGGCGGGCCTCTGCTGGGTCACCTGGAGGTCGGCCAGGGGGAGAGGGCCAATTAGCAGCTCACAGGAAAGGAGGGGGAAGGTGAAGGGATAGCATAATATATCTCTGTCCTGAGACCAGCCGCCTCAAAACAAGGTATGTATAAATCTATCTGAAACCCTTCTGAAATACTGTAACTGTGTCTTTTTCCACAGGTAAGGCATGCAAAAAGCATGTTGCAGTACTGTAAAACACTGTAGGCTCTATTTTCTTCCCAGTGGGTCACACACACACAAACACACACACACACACACCTTTATTTATGCATTCACTTGCACTTAACCTTCCGGAGGAAACCGTCCTGACCACATCCTAAGCCACAGGTACGGCTCTCAGTCCCACCTTATTAAGTTGAGGTGTTTACCTACTTAGTGTGGCCTCAAGAGACAAACACCTCTGGCACTAGGTGCAACCAGACCAAAAATAGCTCAGCCACTTTTCCCTCAGTAAAGACGCCTCTTACCACAACCCCTCACTTCCAAACTGCAGGTTCGCCGCATTTCCCCACCGCCTGTCTGTCCTCTCCACTTCTGCTGCTTTCCTCTGGCTCTCATGCACCTGATCACAGCACAACACTACTTAAACAAACTTACTTAAACTTGCTTAAACACTATTGAATGTGCAGTGTGTCTTGCAAATTATTTTCTATATGCATAAAAATTGTATTCTCCCGTTTCGCTCTCCCATTGGCCTTACATGGCCGTCATCAGTGCATCAGCGCACATGTCGCTGTTGTGAATCTGCCTCGGTGCCAGCTCTCACAAAAACACTGGGGCACTCATCCAGACATGAGAAAGTCTGCAATGCTCAGACCAGCCACTGGGCCTCCACTGTCCACAGCATCACACAGAGACAACGCAAACAAGGGAAGAACATGATGGAATGGCACTGGGAACTTCACCAATTTTAGGGTCACCAAATAACAAAATGCACAGAGAATTCATTCACATTGGCCTGAAAAATTAAAAATGGCATCTACGGTGATAAGAGTCAAGTGTTTATTTCTGAAAACAGTCAAGATCAGACGTGTAACAAACTATGGGTTCAACATCTTAAAGGTACATTACAGTCTCACTACATTAAACTCTTTGCATTAAATTCTTGGAACTACTTGCATTAAATTGCTGGAGCTACAGTGATCTTGCTCTCACTGTGTGAATAATATCAGACACCCACTTCAGTGCTGCCAGCTACAATGAGTGCAGTACAAACTGGCAAACAAGTGCTTTCTCTTTGATCTGACAGTGTTAAAAAGCGAGGTTAACTTTGTTTTCAGCCATTTATGGGTCTGTTTTGCCAGACAAGGGTTGGGTTCATGAGGTCGCACGAATGTAAAGGATAATGAACTCATAAAAGCACATTGTACCATTTAAGTGAAAAATGTTTTAAAATCTGTGATACAGTGTGATGTTACAACACACTGTTCTGGGGAGAGCTGGGTGTGATGTGGTTTTGAAAATATTCTGCTCTCCCTACCTCACTGCTCTTTCTTGTTCTACCTACTTTTTTCTCTCGTTCTCTGAACAGTAGCTTGACTACAAGACTCATAATCCTGCTTTTGGCCCGACGCCAGGGCTGTCGCATATCCCAATCCCCTAACCCGTCCATCCACCCTCAATTTCCACCTGTTTGAAAAACACAGACACACACAAACTAATGTAACGCCACTCAGTGACTCCAGACTGGACCATTTCATCTGACAGGGGAGGGGTGCTGGACCAGTGAATTGGGACTTTTTCATCGGGGGGGATTAACATTCTTCCCTCTTTCGCTGCCCCCGATCCTCCTCATCCAACTCTCCTTGAAGTGAGGCCTGATTCTGCAGGCACATGCTTGACCTGGCGCTGAGGACAAGGAATAATTAGCAGCCATGGAGAGGACCCTGCTTCTCTTGGAAGCCGGCGCGGCCAAGAACAAGAAGGCCCAATGAGAGACTTCCCCCTCCTAGAGTGCATCCCAGACGGGGAAGGTGCGACATTGTGATTCTGTTATCCAACTTTGACCAGTGCCAGCTGTGACGTGTGTGGCGGAGAGTGAGCCTTACTGTGAAATGACCAGATTAGAATTAAAGCCCTGGCTTTCCTGACTTTAGATACAAAAGGCCAGAGCATCTTATCTCAAAAGGGGCCTAATGTACATCCAGCAGATCATGTTCATGAATATGAAAAATCATGCATCCGCCCGATCTCTAGACTGGTCTCATTTTATATCAGTATTTGTGCACTCTCTCCATCCAAAAAAGTGAGACACAACTCTATCAGTATTGGCCTGAATTTGTTGGTTGTGCTTTTCATGTGACCAGCCCTGGCAATTACACTGCAGTCATTACGCTTGCTAGATTAAACACATTACATACACTACATGGACATCCTGTGAGGGAACAGACAGTAACGCAGACATGCACACACGCTCACACACATGCATGGACATATGCACATACACTCAAGCCTAAACTCATGTTAGCATAATCTCAAATGGATGTCAGTAAGAAGGCAAGCAATCACTCACACCTCCTAACCTTAGCTTAATTAAACCCGCTGCGTACCACACTGCGGTCAGCCTGCTTTCCTGGCACTCAATAGCCCTCTACAGCCTAAGCTGGGAAGTGTGCTGAATTCACTCACATGCATCAACACACACACACACACACACACAGACAAAAAAACGAAAAGACAGCTCACATCAAGAATGGCACACAAATGCAAAAGTGCCAGGTGGCTCTGTAGTGATTTTCCTATTGGAGTACCCAGCTGTTAAACCCTAAACATCCCCAGACATACACTGACCCAGTAACCCGGACTCGGAGACACACGTGAAATGGCAACAGCAGGGAGGATGGAGCAGAGGATGAAAGGAGAGGAGCAAAAAAAAGAAAAAAAAGAAAAGCTTTTTGTTTATGCGACCGATTCCCTCATTTCCCTGATCATGACCAGCCCTCTCTGATGTTCATCATGAGATGAGGGACAGCAGCCAGGAGGAGATTCCTAGAGAATAACTCCAGCTACTAATCGTGGAATAACAGGAAACGCCAAACAAGATAAAGAACACAAGAAATGGACAAAGACAAGCAGTCAGACATGCACAGACACAATAAAAGAGAGATTCACACGGGCATATACACTCACGTGCACTGGCGCTCACAGATTTAAGATGACTCAGAGAACAGGGGCTTTTTCTACCCAGTGTTGTGTACTCTGCAGTGCAACACTTAAGCTGGATTCATATTGCTTTAACAGGGGGAATACCAGATGGTTTACTTCACTGTCTCCACACTGAAGCGCAGAGCAGTGAAGATAAATCACTGTCTGCTGTCTGCCACAGACTAAGATGGAAAAACTGAGTCAAGCTTCCAGTGTGCACTTTTAAATGCTCAGTTTACAGCAAGACAGTAGAGGAATGACACTCTCGAGGCACACAGATGTGATTTCCATTCTCCCCTCCTTTGTAGGTCTTTCCTCTGTATTTTCCTGCCGTCCTATTAACATTTAATCTCCTCTGTTGTGCTTAAATTTACTTGTGCACAATCCTCACACCGCAGTTTGTTCTGATTTCCCTTTGTTTGCACCGGCTTCTGTTTCATTGTGTTTCCATTGACTACATTTTCCTATCTTTTTTCTTTTTCCCTCATTTCTAGCCGTCTACCCACCCACATTACATTACCATTTCCTGTCCTCCAGCCTGACCGACTGATAATGATTATGCAAATATACTGGAACGTAATGATGATAAGGACACTAAAGCTATTAAAACTGAAAACCCGGAGGATAATTAAAGATTTTACGGTGTTCAGTACATTCAGGCATTTACAAAGAGTCAAATTTACACATCTCTGCAGTCTTGTTGGTCTCTGCAGAGGGAGATTTTGTAGAACTAAGGTGAGGTTCTCTGCCTGGTAGGAAGTGACAGGAATCTATCACGATTTGCGATGGTTTCTTACAACGGCACAGTTAAAACCAAGACAGCGCCCAAACAGTGTAATGTCATCATCAGTGAACTCAATGACCCAAGGTCACTCACAAGCAATTGTTGTCGCTAGCTGAGCTGCACAAAAACATGATTTGCAAGGATCCTTTTCCTGGCTTTGAGGGAACGATTTTGCCTCCTGAAATCAAGCCATGTTCTTCTTGACTTATAATTCATGCTCTAGATTAAGACTATAATACTACAATACTGCACTGTCCCATTATGAGACAACATTTTACTACATTTTATAGGAAGAAGAAGAAGACAAAGAGGAAGAAGAATTTTAGCTGTCTCACTGTTTCTAAAACAAAATTTACAAAGTGCTTCACAAGGTGAAAGGTAAAAAACAGCAAACACTTAAATGGGAAAGTTCCCGGAAAAAAGTAACAATGATAATGCATGCGGTGATAATGGAATTACATGTCCCACATCCAAACCAGAGCATTTGAGGACGCATGAGAGAGAGAGAGACGGGAGGGTGCAGAGGAAAAACTTAACCAGAGGGTTAAACAGAGGTGTGGAAAGAGGGAGAAAATGATGGTGGGAAAAACAACAAGAACATTGAGGCTATAAATCATTGTTCTTGTTATAGAAATAACAAATTTCAGTGTAGATGCAGCCCGGGGAAAGGAAAGCTTGCCATAACCATTAATCTCATGTAGTGCCAAATATTCTGGATGTTTTGCAGCGACAACCAAGCCAACCGCTTTCTTCTCTTATTGACACCGTGACTAACCTAATACTTCAGCAGAGCTGTTAGTGAAGTTAAGTTACTGTGAGACAGTGCATCTGTTACCTGAGTCACAAACCACAAGTCATCACAACTATACCCAGTCTGGATTCCTAGCCACAGAGTGTGTCTAAGTACGTGAAATGTATTTTTTATTTAAGTGAAGATATATTTCTAGAGAAAACAATCATCAAAGACTCACTTCCACTGACACAAGCCATTTAGCCTATTTAGTTTTGCTCAGTTTGCCTCATTACGTATTAGTTTTTGTAATCAAACTCTGGCTTGGGCCCTAATTCACATGACATAACCAATTACTGTACGGCTTAATTATGAAATTCCGCTGAATAAGCAAATGCTGGCTGGGTGTCTATTTTTTTTTTTTTTTTTTTTTTTAAAGCAGCCTTTCCACTCCGCCTCTTGCGCATTTTATCACCTAATAAAGTAAAAATAGAATACTTCTGACTGCAGTGGAGTTTCTGGTAAAACTACAAATCATTCTATTTCTCCTACCAGGAAAAAATGCTTACAGTCAGTAATTCTACTGCCCAGGCTGTGGCTAGGCTGGGACTGGGGAAGGGGGACTGGGGTTGGAAAGGATGAGTCATACATTGCTTTCCATGCTCAATGATTATAATACCCCATTACAGAGAAACGTTCTGTTTCCCAGTTGAAGTGAATGCTCTTTCTTTGAGGCCTGACCAGAGTTACTCTTCACCTTGCCATAGACCACATGCTGCAAAATCAGGGGCAAGAGTGAGAGTTACAGCATAAAATACCACATCTGTGGCCAAATCCAAGTTTTACATCACTGATGCATTCGTGCTGAAATTTCACCGCCTCCATTTTGTTCCCGTTTGTCTGGAAGTGAGCACGGAACACACCATCCCACTCGCCTTGTAATTTGGGATTTAAATGATGTGGCTCGTATTTGTCCACTTCTTTTTCAACAGCAGACACTCGTCATAGCGACACAACAGTGTTCATATTCATGTACCTTTAGGGGAAAGTCCACTGTAACTGGCTTGGAGTCTAGCACACTGTGTCATGAGCACAGAGCATCACATGTTAAAATCACCTTCACTGTATGACCCTTAATTTGTCTGGAGAGGAAAAAACATTTTACTGTCCAGAACATGGCAAAAAAATGCACTGTGTGTCTGAAACAAAGGCCCTCCTTAACTCTGACACAGGGTCAAAGCCCTGCCCTGCATATTTTTTTTTATCACTCATCTTGTTATCGGGCATTGGAGCTGATTTACAGAGTCCTTTCCACAATGCCTGCATTTACAGGCTCAAGTGGCACATGCAATTGCAGGGTCACTGCCTCTCTCCACAGTCCAACTAGCTTAGATTCCTTCCTCGGCTCCATGGCGATGGCCACACACAAGAAACGACTTTTTCACACCACTTATCTGATGGGTTTGAACCAAATTTCAGGATTCCCACTTTAAAGGAATAATTCACTGCTCGAGAGATGGACTTTTCATACAACCAGGCTGTCTATGTCGCGGCGGGCACATATATTTTTGAAATTGGTGCTACATAATCAGAGAAAACAAAGAAAAGGGCAGCGGTATTTCCTTTGGCTCAAAAGGTTGGAAAACCTACAATACCTGGAATGCACTGCAGCAGATAGCACGGCCAGGTAACAAAGTGGGGCAGTGAATGTGCTAAGCTGGTCTTGAATGGGCCACTTAAAAAAGTGTGTTGTATGTTTTCACACTGGAACGATGCCGTGTTAGTAATAAAACACTGTCACTATTGCAATGATCCATTTCAATCTGCTGACAAAAAGTACAATCTGTAGTTCGGCAAAAGTCCACCAGATGACTTTTGTCGGCCAATGAACAGGGAGCTCTGGGAGCAGAAAACATGGAGGGAAGGTGAACATTGTCTATTTGCATATACAGATGACACTGTAGTGATGCAAAGCTGGTTGAAAATTGGTAGAGTATTCCTTTATAGTGTGCAAGAAATAACCCACTGAGAAAATATGGCTTCAGCTACATCTCTGTATGCCCTTAGTCTCTCGTCTTTTTAAGAGCTTCATTATTGCTTTGTTTCTTGATTGTAATGCAGAGTCCTACCCAGTGTCTGCCTCTCAGTCTGTACTAGCCAAGTCAGTCTGAGAAGTTGAGATTATTCCCAGAACTTGGAAGACAGCCCTATGCTCAGAGAACATGGCTACAGCGTATTATTCCTGTCGTTTTACTCGATCACATCCACTGGTACAACATTAACATTAGACCCATGATGTTCTATCCTTTACTGTATGTATTCTACAACTCCAGAGGGATTTTTAATTGGCTTCCTGAGGAGCTTTTTAATTTGTGACAAAGAGCAAAATGTGGTATTGATCTATTTAAATATCATTTGAAGATGAGCTGCTTAGATATAAAGGGACTGTAAATGAGAAACAGCTGTGGCCCAGCTGTATTCGACCTTTAACCCTGTCATAAAGTCGGTCCTCTTACACAAAAAGAACCATTTATGACCCTGGATGTGTATATGTGCAAACCTGTCTGAAATGCAAGGCATTACAATAACCTTTACAAAGCCAGCCTATGGGGGCATGGCTGAAAAGAGTTTTTTCTCTGAAACTAGCATAGAATGGTGTATTTTTCTTTTGAAAAATGCAACAGTATTTTTTTCTTTTTTTTTCATAGGTTCTTGTTCCACCAGGAATGGGATGAAAACATCTGGAACACATTTTTTCTGCCTTTTTTGGAGGGCTAAGCAGACAGCACAATGGAACTTATCGAAGCCAGATGTGAATGAGTATAGTGAAACAGCAAGGGCCTTTTTTCTTAGTCCCTCTTTTTAAAGAACACTAGGATAAAAACAAAAATCAATTCATAAAAATAGCATGAATCGTGATTCATTAATACAATTTCCTGATTCCTTACCATATCTGTTGGTCCTTCAAGCTTTGTAACTTTTTTTTTTTTTTTTTACCATTAGTGGCTTTGGCCAAAATCCATCCTTGTTTTCATTTGCACAAGGTATTCAAAGAATGTTATTTCAGTATTTTTGATGAATAGAGCAGTTTAATAAGTAAGTTCTAGTCCTAGGGGAATGTTTCCTATTGACGTAGACCATCCAAAAACCTTTTTACTAATTAATGATAACAAACCAGCACATAAAAAGGCAACACAGAATTTTGAAGTTCTGTGAAAAGGCTCCATTGACTGTAGAAGAAACGAAGTTGAAAAAAAGTACTGAGTTCAAACACAAGGGAAAACATCTGAAGGAGCACTGAGCTGGTCCACACTAGGTATGTTAGTCATGTTCGACAACAGAGCACAAACCAGGGCCTTGCACAAAGAGGTCAGGGAAGTTATGTGCTCTTGTTGCTCTCTGGAAACCTGTGTGCCGCAAACTGGAAGACAAAAGTGACCCTCATTACCCCAATTCTCACATTCAATTCTAATTCCTAATCAGCACTTTAACTAAGAATAACCTTCTCTGCACTGTGCTGTCACACTGTCCAATGTGAAACTCTGCAAAGACTTCACTCATACAAAGCCACACATGCAAACCTGGCCAAAAAAAAAAAAAAAAAAAAAAAAAAAATCCCATGGTGCAGTTTTTTGCTCTCCCTGACCTCTACAAGCCAGAGGAGAGTTTAGTGAAGCAAGGAGTAGAGAGGGTTCAATGACTTTGATCCTGCAGCAAGAATTCCTTTCTTCAGGCAATGAAACTGTAAACCTGACAGCAGTGGCAATCTGAAAGTCGTGACCTTCACCCTTTGAACTCTGACCCCTCCTCCCATTCCTCACATCTAAGTCTTACTGGCTTTCTGTTGTTACCACCTTTCACCCATGTTAAAAGCAGGACACCCTCATTAATCCAAAAGGAAGATAACCAACGCTGAAGAGCGGAGTTGTGGGTTCTCTAATTAGGCTTGCCTTATCTTCAATATGCTGATCCTAATTAACCTCAAGTTGTTGTTCCTATGAAACATCTTGGTGATGTACAGACAACTGCACCATTTCGTTCTAAAGTGCTACCCATCCATTTTCAAGAGAAAAAGCTCCCACCTTCAAGGCATGTTTTAATATTTCAGCATATACAAATGATGGCATCTAGTGGCGTAATCGCTTTTCCACGATGACTGCTACTTTGTGAAAACTGTGCAAATCCTTGTGCAATTAAAAAATGTTTGTACTGCAGTAAACTGAGCATTTTCTAAACTTGTCGTGGAGACTGTTTACAGGCGAGGGAACTAAGATGTAGGCCTTGATCGCAAACATGTCTGCAAAAGAGGCATGTAAGAGCCATTAAATGATTGAAGGCAAAGGACAAACAAATATTTAAGTCTTTGCTTTTCCATCTTCAGTTCAAAGAAGGTGGCAAAAACATTCTTAGTGGTCTTCATTTCCATGAAATGACTGGGTAAATACCACATGATTCAAGAGCATATACTTTGTTTATGAAGCTTTTATTCAACAAAATCTCAAGAGGTCTATGAATATACAAAGTAAAGTAAATAGATAACTACACCTGTTACCTGTAGGCCTACTGTTGTATCAGCAGCACAGTATGGTCCATAATATGCATGATAATCTTTTCATTTTCATTATTTAGTTCAATTATTAAACTGATTAAATGAATGCACCAGTAAAGTAAGAGCTAGAGGTCTGACTTGTTCTGTTGGTCTAGATCAGTCATGATGCTGTATGTAAGCAGGCCTCCGAGAGCCTTGAGATGAGTGTGCATGGTGGTGCGCTGTGGCCCTGGGGCCAAAAGGTCATCTGGTTTGGGTCAAGATGAATCTTAACTGCTGACAAACTGGCTAATTATATCTTATCACCATAAAATTTTATAGTTAGCTTGTCCTGGTGAAGTAGATCTTTCAGAAATTGTGTGAATATTTAAACCTTTTTAAATCTGACTTCTAAAATAGAAATTTGGCTCATTTCATAGTTGACTACTTCTGTGGAAAAGGATTAATGACAGTATGTAAACGTTAAAATCTGAAGTTTTAAAGTTTTAAAGTTGGCAAAAAAAAAAAAAAGTGTGTTAGCTGACATACAAACAAAAGCTGTGCTATGCAGGAAGCATGTTGCTAACATTTAAGTTGTGTTGTATTCTTATGCTGCATGTGTCTGGTGTCAGGTTTCAGGAAGTGCAGCCGTATCCTAGTGGATCAGTTACAAGACTTGGGCTGCTTTCTGTTGGTTTATAGAGCTGATTACATCCAGCGCGCAGCATCCAGTTCAATCCCATGTTCTCACTAAAACTCCAGTCCAACTATTTTATCACCAGAAACAACCCAGATCTGGATCCAATCCCTGTGCGGTGACCTAAGCTGCATTCAATTAATAATCAAGGGTTTATACAACATGCAAATACACAATTACTTCACGCTTCAGATAGTACAGCCAATATGAGTCAGAAAAACCACTTTGACATTGTCTCTGATTTTTGCATACTATCTCATAAATCGTAAATCAGATTTGGGATTGCACTGAACATGTGGCCCAGGCAGACACCTTGGCTATCACATATTCATCCAAATCTACGTTCCCATTCAATTCAAACCCTTTCGAACTGACCACAAAGGTATGCAGGCAGAGCAGGACCATCTGTTTACCTCCACAGCCTGTGACAGGGTATCCCAGCAAACAGCAGACCACCTACCATGCAAGGCATTCTCAAGGTGCTAATAATACATGCAGGCCAGACCCAAGCCACACTACCTCAGCACTGTGTCTGCCCCCCCTCCACCCCCCCTCTTAAAGCCTCTATCTCTCCAAAGGACACAGCAACCATGTAAAACAGCCGGGTGGAGTTTAAAGACAAAGAGGCACACAGAGGAAAAAAAAAATCCCTCATTTTTAGATGATATTATCACGTTATAATGCCAAAGTTTCAAATGGATATTTGAAACATATTTACTTCTGAGGGAGACTTCTGAGAAGCTTTGGGAAATGCAGATGGTAAAGCTCTGTGGCTCTCTCAGCCTCAACACTCAGACTTCTGATTCTCTTCAGCGGCTCCACCCTGCCACTTCAGACGAGCTACATCCACGCCCTCTTATGAAACTCATGCTCATCCTTCTCATATACATACATACATATATAAGATATAACTTTATTAATCCCAAACGGAGTTGGCATGCCAAAGACTGCTCGGTAATTACACTAAGTTAAACAAATAGGCCTAAGTAAAACTCCTTTTTAAGGTGTAAAGTAACTGCAAAAACCAGAGGCTCTTCGATAAAACAATTTTAAAAATAGCATAGTAGTACTAAAAGTATTAAAAGCAATCAAAGCAGGGGCTCTGGATTCCCTCTGCTGGGACTCCACAACTTTGCTCTAGTGTTTTCTTTTTTCAGTCTTCTGTGTAATGGCTGTGTAATGTAATGTACTGGCTTGTCCTCTTAAGGAATTGCACTTATCCGGGTAAAATATTGCACATCCTAAACGCAAGAAGATATTGACATTGCACATGAATCACTCATGAAAGTAATGTGCATACAGGTGACTGGATCATGTGGCAGTGTGTGTGACATATCAATAAATAAATAAATAAATAAATAAATAAATAAGAAAGTATATATGCCACACATACTGTTACATGATACCATCATCTGTGTGCACTTTCTTTCATGTGTGAATCATGTGCCTTACAACATGTGCAAAGGCTAAGACAATGAACTAAGTCCCAAATTCAACATCCTGCAGTCGTTTTCATGTTATTATTGTGAATAACAGGCCTATCTGAGGATGTGAGCAAATATGCAGCCTGGCAAGCACAACATCCCTAACTGATGTTATATGCTATCAATTTAAGGACATTACCTAACATATGCTCTCAGTTAAACGCTGTCAGCCCTGCTCTTATGTAGGACTGTCACCTAGGATTAGCCTTTTAGCCTGCATTGTGTTTAGTCCAGTATCTGCAATGCAAAATGGCTCACATTGCTCATAATCATCACATGAGCAGTACGAACTGCCACTAGTTTGAATAGTGCAAACCAATGCCACTTATTCCAGATTAATAAAGCTGACAGAATAAACTGCCAGAGCCAAGACCGTAAGACTTAGACTGCATCTCCAAAGAAAGTAGGACCAACAGAAATTTAGTCTCTTTTGACATTTTTGAAGTTCCACAGCTTCGTTGACTACACTGTTCATGAAGCAGCTCAAAACCTTGAAGGCACTGCTGAGGGCACCGAGATGCGTCCAGGAGGAGGGGTGGACATCCCAGCAAAACAATACGGCAGCAGAAAACTTTGCAGCGTGCTCTGAGTGCGCTCGGCTGCACCAAAACCGCGTCCAGAAAAGTCAGGATCTCAACTGCACCTTACCTGAACTTGCTTGTGATGTGACGAAAAGCAAAATCACCGCTATAGTGATTTGGGCGTCCCTTATCCTCCGTTTTACTTTCCATCTTATATGGGTATCCATGACCGCCAGAGACGTCCACGGAAAAGTGGATTAACTTTTCAACTGAGGACAACTAATTAGACTCGCACCAACTTCTGATCAGGACAGAACTGAGAGCCAAAAAAAAGTCCCAGAGAGAGAGAGAGAGAGAAAGGGGGGTAGGGGGGTATCTTTATTTCTCAAGCAGCCATAAGTGTTTTTAGTGTGGCTTCCTCCAGCTAGTTGACGGATGGGACACCCTCTCTCCCGCACTCGTCTGCTCCTCTCTGCAGCTCCTCTCAACTATCCTGCGCCGCTGAGCCTCCGATCAGAAGTGTTCCCCCCTCTTCCAGTCGTCACGTAGAGCCCCTAGAAGTCCAATGGGACAAGAAAAAAATCTTTTCCTCTGGCTGTCACTCACTCCGCGGACAGGAGGGCCAGGCAAATCAGCGCAGTCGATCTAATCCAGCCGGCCCTGTTATTGGCCGGGGGAGGGAGGAAAAGTTAAGGGAAAGTTTCACGCCTACCTCAGCTGCGGTCCAAGTTTTTTCCTCCCTCTAATACAAAATCCACTATTACTGAAAGAGAGTGCCAAAGCGGGAAAAGCAAACTAGTTATGAAGCAAACAGCATTGGTGTATAATTCCTGTAACATTTTAACACTTTAGGGGGCCATGAAATACACAATTGCAATAACACAATCCAGTCCAAGCACATTGTACACTGCTGTAGCCTTTATTTTGTGCACAGGGTGCTGCTGGATTTACTCCTGCAAAGGCCCAGACACAATGAGGCCTGCAGGCCTGTTATTAAAAGATAAGAGCACACTGACACCTCTGACACATCAGATAATCCAGCGGTCCAGCTTTTGTCTAGGAAGGGTGCACATTAACAAAATCATAACCATTAACAGCAAACACTAAATAACAGCCGCAGGACATTTTGATCAACAGGGAGGGCAGCCTGATTCACAAAGCAAAAGGAAAGTTAGCCAGACAGCTTCAAAGAATATCTTTTGTTATTTTATGAACAATCATCAGCTTGTATGAATGAATCATAGGCCAGGGCCTTCCAGCTTGGGGCCCACACTCTCTTTGTTTTGGCATGCCATGGCATTTTTGACAAGCTCATGTTTATTCTCCTCTTATTTTGAAAGCACTGTAAAATCCTAACCCTAATGACTATGAAATGTACATTTTATGCAGCTAAAAAGCACATAATCTGAGTAGTTGCTGTTAAGCTTATTAAATTTCGTACATCTTATCTACAAAGATTGATTTTCTCTCAAACATAATATATTTTAATGTTGTGTCATTTCAAATAACATCAACAATTTTGTTTTGGCCCACAACCATCCATCCTGATTAATTTTTTGCCCTTCATAGGGAAGGATTTTGGCATCTCTGATATAGGCTATTCCTGAATATAACATTCAGGTTTTGTTTTACAGATTCAAATCAGTCTCACCGAGTAATACCAAATATGAGAATTATCTGTCTGACTTTCTGATCCTGCTTTGTGAAATGCTCTCTACTTGTGTCACTGGTTATGTTGATCAGGTGGCTTTATTGTCCACTTGTACTACAGACTGCTGTCATTGAGTGGATGATTATTTATCCACGCAGGCATTCGTCTAAAAACCATTTAGGCTGCAGGACAGGGCTTGGATTAATCAATTTTCGCCTACAAAATGGCCTTCATCGCATGTTTGGTTTTCAGATTCAGATTCAGATTCAGATTAAGATAACTTTATTTATCCCATACGGGCAATTCAGTTGACAGCTCCGAGTTCAATAAATAAAAGCACAACAAATACAACAATCATTCATTAGACATACAACTCTGAACACTCAACTCTCAATTGTCAGTGAATCAGTTGAAGTAATGGTTTCCCAGCAGCGATACCTTGTACATGTGCAAATCTGTGAGAATAAGTATTCGAACAAGGAAAAAAAAAAGGATAAAAATAAATAAACAAATAAAGCGACAAAGCACAAACCTACTCATTAAAATTGGCATTCATCAGCCCGATAACTGAAGGGATAAAAGAGTTTGAGTAGCAATTTGTCTTCCTCAGGGGTGCATAGTAGCGCCACCCTGAGGGCATTAAAGTAAATCCACTGGACATGACATGGTCTCCCTGCTTCATAATACATTTTGCTTTCTGGACCACACGTTTTTTCCAGAGCACACTCAGGTCTGTTCTGTTTTGATTTGCTTAGCTGCTCAGTAGTCACAATGGGTGAAAGCAGCACAGAAGTGACTTGATCATGGAAATTAATTGCAATAGCTAGTTAAAGAGTGATTGTAATGTCCCAAATTGTTTCTGGTCACACTGCATTTCAGACCCCTAGCTTCACTGCTGCTGGCAGTCTCCCCATAATGGCCAAAAATGAGTCTGCCTTTTGTAAGCTGTCATGTGGCCAGACC
>OMLB01014789.1:0-14458 GCA_900302555.1 Myripristis jacobus
TGCTTTACGCGCGTGAGAGAGGGAGAAGAAAGAGAGAGGGAGAAACTTGGCAGAAGTGCAGCTGTATGTCAGACTGAGGGTAAAGTGCTGAATAATGTAAGAGATGTTAAAGGGAAACATGGATGTGTTGAGGAATATCTTGGACTGTAGCACTGACCAAAGTAATACTGTGTGTGTGTGTGTGTGTGTGTGTGTGTACAGGAAATTTCTTCATGTAAGCATTAAGCGATTCATTCATGTGAGTAATATTGTGCTCGCTGTGTTGGTCGGTCAGTCTGTCGGTCAGCTGGTTGGCCCACAAAAATTGGCCTATCGCAAAAAATGTGCATAACCTCTGAACAGATTCACGTAACATTGTAGAAAGACACACACACACACACACACAGACATATTCATACACACTTTCATTGGTGACACTTTGGCCTGCCCCTACACACCGCCTCTCATAACTGATGAGTCATTTGTCATAGACTCTTGAGGGATGCAACATTGGACTCAGCAGAGTTCCTTTTTTATTGGTGACAGTTTGCCCCGCCCCCTGCACTTTAACCACACCCCTTTTCATTCTTTCATAGACTTATGTGGGAGGCATCATTGGTTTCAGCAGGGAGCTCCTGTTTCAGTGGTGCAATGTAGTCCCACCCCCTCAATTTAAGCCACGTCCCCATCCATGACTCATTAACTGTTTGTTTTAGGGGTCATCGCTGGACTAAACAGAGTCTATTTTTCATTGGTTGACAGTTTGCCCCACCCCAATACTTTAGTCACACCCCCCTCTCTTAACTTGTTGTTGACCCTTGAGACACATCCTTGAACTCAGCAGAGGCTCCTTTTTCAGCGATGTGGGTTAGCCCTGCCGTCTCGTTCTGTTGGTCCGTCAGTTCATTGGTCCACAAAAGTGTCAGACTGAAATTTACCCCGGAGGTCAAGTGTCTGTGAGCTTCTGTGTGTGTGAATGCATGCACGCATGGATGCACGTTACTGCAAAATCCACGCTTATGTCGTCAGATTTCCAAAACACGCCGACTCTTTCATGACATGGTGATGCTAATCGTCAGTGAATAAAAACGTCTTTTTAAATGGTACACAAATGTAGTGAAGCAAACATATGCTCCACATATGTTCTGCATTTTGCTCCCTATGTGATCTTATGCTTATTGCTGCAGCGGCACTGCAAGTTGCATTCTGGTATTGCGAGCCCTCACGCTTCCAGGCTGCATCAGTGGCACGTCATTGTTATTGTTTTCAAGACACATCCTTTAAAAAAAAAAAAAAAAAAAAATCTTCATCTAATATCATCTTTGTTGCAAGAAGTAGAGTTGGAGGGGTTTTTTGGGCATCAAAATTGAGACAGATGGATGCGTGTTTAAAGAAAGGAAGACTGATTTTGAAATCACATGCGCAAACGCGACGTCTCTCAGATACACAAATACAAACATGCAGGCGCACACACACAAACAAACACTCCTGACACCTATCACAAACACCTGGGAGATGACAGTGGCCATCTTGCAATGCCGCTCACCGTGTCTCTTGGGGTTTGTCAGCAGCAGGGGAGTGGGTGGAGTTCAAAGCCTAAATGAAAATAAAGAAGCAAAATGTAAACCGGAAAGCAGGGCATTCTGGCAGTGTTCTCTCAATCACCGTCTGGCGAACCATTATTAGCTGTGTCTGTGTGTGGGAAATCATTAATTTTAGGAAAACAAAATATGTCAAGTTTATCCCTGGGGCCAGCGACTATTTCTGTGCATTCAAGGCAGGAAGTGTTGAATGTGATGATATCCTGAAGACAATTTGTTATTTATTAATTTCCTCTCATGCGTTTTATTTGTGCAGTGGGTTGAAGAGGATCTCTAATTTGCACACAAACACATTGTCTGTTTACAGCCCAGGCAGGAAAAGACAGGCAGAAACACTTGCTGGCACGAGAACGAGATCTTTAATTCCACCGCTTTTATGCGTTTGTGTTTTCAACCTGCCTCTACAGAGTCAGCATCACTTATCTGCCAGTCTTTTTGTATGCGTGTCATCTTATGCTAAAGCTCCTTGTGTCGCTGCCATCCACTGCTGGGGAAGTTACCTTCAGAATGTTTTACTTATTACTTATCTTTACATGTAGTGTGCTTTAAAATTACTTTTACTAATGGCAAACTCTGTAGACCCAGCAATCTCTATCTCTCTTTGAAACACCATATACCAAAGTCTAGGGATGGGATTCGAGAATCGGCCAAAGTTAGCATTGTCTAGTAACATGTTAAACTGTTATTTTTCTACATTAGAGTTCCTGACTTGGTTGTTTTTGTCACTGCTGGACTGGTTTTATTTTTGTCAGCTCAGCTCATAAACCCTTTTAAAAAGGAAGGAGCAGTGTCCAGTAACATGTGTAAGTGTTATTGGATTTTAATTTCTACATTAGAATTTCAGATTCAGATTGAGAAAAAAATGACTGTTTGTTTTGTACAGTTTTGTACAGTTATTGAATAAACATTTCAACAAATGGAACACTCAAATGTAGTTGTGTAAAAGTAATTTGGATGGACAGGAGTGGTGGCATTTTAACAACACAATGATATAAAAGAAAGTTAATACAAATCAACCCATTTGTACTTTTTTTCCCTTCCCCTAGGCCAGTGAGATTCGATAAGAGAATCGTTAAAGAATCGAATCGATAAGCAGATTCGATCATGGAATCGGAATCGCTAAAATTTTATCAAATCCCATCCCTACCAAAGTCCATACAAATATTAAAAAAACAAAAAAAACAAACACAGTTAACATTATAATAAACGAAATTAATTAATTAATAAATACAAGTGGCATAATTGGGACTTGAGTAGCCAAATACTCACAAGCTTACAGTGGAAACTTGTTACTGTTTATTACAGCAGCGATGTAGATGGGTTTCATCAGAAAATACTACTACTACTACTACTAATAGTACTAATAACGATAATACAATTTTGAATTGTTTATTTTTTATAGTTTCTTAGGGGTAAATAACTGTCTCTTTCACTGTCTTTTTAAAATGTAATTTATGTGCACACGTAAGAGAGAAGAATACAAATGTAAACCAATGCTAAAAAACAGGGAGTGTAACACATGTGCAGGTAGGCAGGAGGAGGTTGTATGAGCCAAAGGCTACAAGGAGCTTCGAGAATTCATTAGAGTTTGTTTGAGATGTGTTTTCTCAGTAGGCAGAGCTAAAGCAATGGTCGCCATATGCAAATCTGAATTCCACAAAGCTGCCTCTTATATTGAAATGAAGGTTTTGCCAAGTCACTGGGACATAAAGGAAGATGATTCAATTAGTCTGCCTCATGGGATATGAATAGAAATTTAACTTACTTTGAAAAAACATTATCATAGGTCGTAGGCACAGGAGAATGCTGTGAAAGTGTGTTATAAATGGAAGTTCAGATCTGTTTACTGATGATAAATATGGTCAAAGGATTATCAAAAGAACTGTCTTATCTAACAATTTTTGTACAAGTAGTTAAAGATATAAAGCATGAGTACCAGCTCATGCAATGCTACAGAAATAATCCACATTCTTGCAATTCTAATTCTTGCTTTTCAAAGTGCTTGTCACATAGGTGAATTGTGGCCATTAATACACATTACTTCCAACATTTACTGTACGAATATTATGCCATTTTAAACAGTAACACTACTCCATTAATCAAATAAGTGATAATATTGCGTAATTCTTTAAGCTATGTAACCCCCAACACTGCTGACATCTCCAGCTGCAGAGCCATTGAATTTCAGGTGCTTGGATGCCTGGCACCTCAAATTCACTCTCAGCAAGCATGAGCTGCCCTTTATCCTTGGAAAACCTTGCCCTCTGCAACACCCTTCCATCACAGTTGACAAGATCACGGTGACTGCTGCCCAGGCTGAGTAACCCTCACTGCAGCCACAAGCTCATTCTGCAAGTCTGCACTCTGCAACATCTGTCGAATCAGACCTTTCCTCACCAGAGATTCTGCCCCGGCTCCTTGTTCAGTTTTAGTCGTCTCCTGTCTTGGGCTGCCACAGCTCCCTCCTCGGCCTCCTGTAACACTCCAGCCGCTGCGGCGTGCCTTGTCTTCAAACCTCCCCGACCTCTCCCATGTCGCCCACCCCTCCTCTCTCCAGTCCCTCCGTCGACTGCTTGTGCTGAATTCAAAAATCCCGGTGCCGGTGTGGAACGCTGCAAAGACACCCACCTGCACGTACCACCGGGCCACTGTCTCGTCCAGGCCTTCATTATCAGTGCACCTGGTACTGACTCTGAAGAAGCACAAGTTCCAGTTCGAGATTTATCTGTCCAAAGTGCATTATGACAAGCCGCAACACACTTTACAAAAGAGAAGTTTAAACAAACATCAAATACCAGAGAATATGATGAAATATCCAATCATATAGGGCGAAGTAGATGACATTAAACAACACAAGGGATATGAAAGTGTATAAAGAATGGAAAGCTACACTATTTTGGGCCATGTTGGTAGACTATTTAGGCAAAATCAAAAGATTCTGAGAATAAATATGTCTAAACTCAGCTTGCCTCACATCATTTTTTCACTCCTCACATCCCCTACTCATTTGAATTTCTGTACACAAGCTCGTTCTCTCTCTTTCATTGACTTTTTAAATTCCTTTTCTCTCTTACTGTTTATGACTTCTACACGGTCACACAAATATTGTCAGGTCTAAGGCTGACATGATTAGCTGATTAATCGATTAGTCAACCTACAGAAGATGAAGCAATTTTAACATCAACAGCTGATAATCGATGAAGTCACTTATCAAGTGAAAATGCCAAGCATTGCGTCAGTGTCGAGTGAAAACCTTAGATTTCCAATTTTTTCATGTTTTAACGTCAAAATTTTCCTGCGCTTCTATGGGTCATCAAAGTTCTACAACCCTTGGATTTAGAAAACTTTTTCAAAACTAATTGGAGGAAATTAAAAATGTGTAGTTGTCAAACTAAAAACAACATTTTTTGTCTTTGTTCCTGAAAAGTTGACACAAAAAGTTGACATTGCGTGCTTCTCAGCAACAACAGTGCTGATTGCAGCTTCACTGAGATCAGAAAGATGCCAAGATTTGCTTATTTTTCTCCATTCATGTCAGAAAATTAATGAGCAATTTTTTTGACTGCTGGTCAGACTTAACCCTTTTTTGGACGTTTTTGGGACAAACTCTGTAAAGTAATAACTATTGCAGGAATGCATTTGGCCCATTTGGACAGGATAAAGTAAGTCTCAGTAAAAACAGAGATGGGCATATTGATTCCATCTATGCAATGTCTCACAACACAAATGTTCTATGTGCCTTATGTAGTGTATTCTTTCATATAATACACTATAATAGTAAAATAATATCAGAAAACAATTACAACAAGTCATAGGCAGACAGGTGATTCAGCTATGTCCTGCTGTAGTTAGCAATGCAGACTATAGGCCTGTTGCCAGCTACAGAAAATGATGTCACCTAAAGTTGCTGCAGGTCTTTTGATGGCCTTGATTCTTCTGTCCACAGCTGGATAATAATCATAGAGTGAATTTGGGCCAAAAGGGACTTCTATTGCTTTATCAAAAGACCCCAAACAAAGAATAAAAGTGGGAACAATGTTTTGTTTTTGTTTTTTTTTTCCAACAGAAAGTGGCCCTATTTAATAAAGATTTTAAATTCACACAGGATTAGCATCACTGTTTTTACAGGTGCTATTTTTGCAGAGCCTTTCACAGTAGGTAAAAGATGTTCATGTTGACACTGGAGCCCACAGTCCATAAAAGTTACTTAGATGGCGAATTTGGACACGGCTAAAATAGCACAGATGCTGCAGTAATTATTACAGTACCCCACCTCCCCCCGTAAAATGAACACCTTCCAAATAAGCAAGCAATTTGAATACATCACTTTGGGCTCCGCTAACTTCCCTTGAGCATGTGTCATGATTTTTGATCGATTAATTGAAAAAAATAATAATTTAGATGATTGGCTGTCCCAGTGTTTCATTCTCTCTTTCATGCTTCATGAGTGTGTGTGTGTGTGTGTGTGGGAGCACTGCTGAAAGTTTGCATTCTAGAAGCTGCATGTTCAGCCTTCACATCAGCACCTGCATGCTTCCTAGACAAGTTGTTCATGTGTGCATGTGCACGGGTGCGTGTGCAGTTTTAAGCAGCTCGTATTAACTCTGTGATCCTCAGGCGTGGGTAGCATACCTAAAGGCTTGTTAGGTGTGTGATGTATTGTGATGTGTATGGATTGAAGACTCCACCAACCACACACACACTCACACACACACACACACACACAGGTCATGGCATGGATTATAGATGGAAATGCTATAAAGTGATCACCAGCCCTGGGATGACCAACTCGATAGCTCCCTTCTGCAAAATAACCTTTAGCTGGTGTTGGCAAGCAGAAATCATTTGCTTCGTAGAGCCATCTGTCCGACTGGCAATTTCCTCCTCAGAACCCAGGGCTCTTTGTGCTCACAGGCTTATATGAAACCTACCAGTGACCAATTTCATCAGAATTCAGTCTTTTTTCTTTTGTCAGTTATGTGATAGCTCTAATCAGAGTCTAAAAGTGTACCATGTGCGCTTCAAAATGCTGTGTTAGATTTTAAGAAAGCAGCAAACGGAAAAAGACAGAGAGAGAGTCGAGAGAGACAGAGAGAGAGGCAGGGAAAATTTTGGAGCCGCTCTTTTTTGTCCTTGAGTTTGAGAAATGTAATTTTCATTCCTACATCTGCCATGCCCTGTTTCTGAACAGAAAACAGCTCAATCTTTCACTTTTTTCCCCCTTTCTTTCTTGGGCCAGCATGTTGTCCTCTGGACAGGAGAGAAAATGCTGTATGGATAAATGAATGAAGCTAGAAAGATAGAGACAGGTGTACACAGAGAGATGGATAGAAGATGGAGAGTGGAGTGAAAGGGGAAATGGAAAGATGGATAGATAGATGGACGCATGATTAGGTGGGGGGAGTCGGTGGCATCTATAAATAGATGAATCAATGGATGCATGGATGGTTGCTGGCTGAATGAGTGGATGGGGTGGTTAGAGAGATGAAAAGCCTTTAGGTAAGGAGAGATATTAAAAGATGAATGAATACAGAGCAGCTGCCTCCCCTGCACCTCTTCTAGCTTCCCTTACCAGAAGTCTTATCCTTTTCCCTCCATCTTTGCCTTCTTTTCCCCTGGCTCCCTCCCCTCTCTCTCATTCCTGTGTGTCTCTGTGTCTCACTGTGTCTTTGTCTCTCTCTCTCTCTCTCTCTCTCTCTCTCTCTCTTTCTCATTCTGACCAGATGAGTAATAGCTAAGGCGCTGTAGCTTGACTGATTAATGCACTCCAAGAGCCTAGGGAGGTGGAGCACAACAAACAGACAGAGAGAAGAACGAGGGAGAAGAGAGACAGAGGGTCTGTCAGTATGTGTGTGTGTGTGTGTGTGTGTGTGTGTGTGTGTGTGTGTGTGTGTGTGTGTGTGTGTGCATGCGCATACGTGCGGTGGAAACCCGAATGCTGCCATTCGGACGCCAGTGCATCAAGTGGTTTGACTCACCGGGGAAGGTCCCCTCATCAGTGGAAGTTCTCTGTCTTTGCCAATTTAGCACAATCATACTCACCATTATGACCAATCAGTCAGCAGTGGGATTCCTGCTAGGGAACGGATGGAGAGACCGAGAGGGGAGGTGAGAATGAGAGCAAGGAAGGTAAGAGAAACGAGAAGGACGGGGAGGAGAATTTTTCACTCTTGCAATCCATGGGGTTGATGAGGATCAAGTCAAAATCAGCGTACACTATGAACTGATTGCAGTGTACACAGACACAAAACACACGCACACACACACACACACACACACACACAGTTACCTCTTAATTCTCTCTCTCTGTCACCCTTTCCTCTCCTACTTCTCAGTATATTTCTCCCCTTCCCGCCACCTCTCTCTCTAATGGCTTCCGTCTGTCTTTCTGCACTCTGTCTCATCTTAATGATGCAGTAATGATGTGCCACGCGGTGAACTCCCCACCCCTCTTCCTTCCTCCCCTCTGCTGTTTGTTGTTGTTTATGTGTGGCTTGTTTGCTTTCAAGCCATAGAAAGCAGGGCGCTCCACCCGGTATTCCAAAGCCGGATCCTGGAATTAATCCTGTGCAACCCACAAGGTTAGAGTGAGCATTAATAAAGACCAAGATCCAAATAATATAACAACAAGCCTATGTGGGATTTCATTTAGCCTGGATGGAGAACATTTAAAAGACATTTTAAGGCAGAAACTCCTTTTGGCTTAAAGGAAAAATTACACCTTAAAACACAAATAGAAATGTTCGGTTTTCAATTTCGCAGTGCATAGTACTGGAATTTGAACAAGACAACCTTTGTTGTACACACACTTTGCTGAACATCTGCTTTTTGTCACCTGAGTATCAGCACTGGAACATCTAAATAAGGTGTTACCTTATTTAGATGAAAAAAAAAAAAACATTGCTTGGTGGCATTTTCCTTCCAATGGATTCTTATCCAAACGCAGTTACAACAGAGTACGATGGCAGAAACATTTTCAGCCATCTAAAACAGCTGTTCAGAATCAAAGCACTCGGGTTTCTTTCCACATTCGGCAATTTGTACATATGTTCAGCAATCACAGAGGGAGACGTTCATTGTGGAAGAAAGCACAAATACCAATTTAGAGCCTCGACAGACCATGATGCAATGCAGCCACAAGACGTGTTGCGTTCAACTTGGAGGCGCTGAACTCTTTTTCTCAGCTCATAAAAAAAATGCTCACTGTTTGCTCCGCTGTGCTGTCCCTATTGGCCAAACCACAGCTGAGAACAACTTCACACCGCTCCTCCGGGGTTTAGCAAAAGTCATTCTGGGAAATCACCATCTTTTGTTAAAGATTTTATTTTTGGCATGTCTGCTTTTTATTTGATATGGATGGTAGAAAAGGCAGTATAGAGAGAGAGAGAGAGAGGGAGGGATGACATGCAGCAACCGGCCTTGGCTCAGAATCGAACCGGGGCTGCCGGGGTACGCGCTCTACCGAGGGGCCCCCAGAAAAAAATCACTATCTTCAATACAAGGGGATGAGGCGGGTTGAGGGAAAGGAGGTATGGCAAGATAGTAAATTATGAGATTTCATCACAAAATAACTTCTGGGATTGTTTTTTTTTTTTTATGTGTGATGTGTGCTGTCTGTCAAATCACTGCTTGAAGACCGGGGACTTATTGGCCTGTTGGTGGCGCTGTGCTATGGCAATCAGTTTCATTGTGTGGATACTGAATATCAGTGTCAAAACGCATAATTCCCCAAAGGTTCACCAACTTTTACATGGCAGGGTGTACTGAGATTTTGAGGATGAAGCTTATTGCCCTGTTAGCCTGGTGCTGGTGCTGTTAGGGTTAGATACAAACTGCCAGATCCGATCCATCATTTCTCCAAGTTTCATCCAAAACAGGCCTTCAAAACTTCAGAAATTGCGCAGGACAGATGGATGAACAGAGACAAATACATAGTCCCTTCCCAATCTGTGATCATGGGGGACATTGAATAGTACAATAAATTTACCATATAATACTTGAATGCCATATAATACTAGAATGCTGCACATAATGAGATGTCCGGCTCTGGAATTACCCCTTCGTGTTTAGCGCCTTGATGGCTAGGGCTACAAAAGAGTGCTTGTACCTGCTGAGCCAACACTGAGAGGCTCTGAAGCGCCCACCATCTTGTAATCAGATTGTAGGACATGGGGAGGGTCAAAGCCAGTTCTCTCAGCCATTTTAATTACAGCCTGCTCAAAAACGGCCTGAACTGAATGATGCTTCCTGACCTCTGAAATTCTCATCGCTGTCTGTGTAAGGCGGGTTATCTGTGACTTCAGCAGCACTGGGAGGTTGCCATGCCAGGCTGAGATGCCATATCGGATAATGCTCTCCATTACAGGATGGTAAAAGAGAAGCATTACAGAACATCACAGATTGCTGATATTTAACAGTGCAAGAGTATCTCAGAGTGGATTTTTTTTTTTTTTTCGCTTGGAGTACACCGCCGTTGCAAGGTCTCCGTCTGCATACGATGGATTTATTTAATGGTGACAAAGGTCATTCTGCTTGATGGAATAAGTATCTTCAGCAAGCTCCTCTAGTTGTCCAGCAAGTAATTAAACGGTGACATTAATTAACCATAACTTCATGGTGCCATGACATTTTTTACAACAACTGTGCTGCATAAATCCCCATAAAAAAAGAAAAAAAAAGCATGCAATACATCACAGTATTTACAATTGTGATATTTAGCTTATGTTCCCAACTGAAGTGAATTACAATGAGTGAGCAGTTAGGAATTCAGTGTCAAGGACACACAGTTAGTGATGGACACAGCTATTTTGGGATTCAAATGTGACTCTGTTGTTAGGTGATGGTCTTTCCAGCTTTCCTGCAGCAGTTCAAACCAAAGCCTTAATGGAGTATCTTCATCTTGATATCATTGCTTCCTGATTTCTAATCCAGTGACAGATCTAATATGCACAAATATAACACATATAAATGCACAAATTTACATGCGATCTACTTTTAAAAACATTTGAAGTTTGACATTTGACAGACATTTGCCTTAAAATGTATTTCATAACAGCAGGCTTCACTTTTTGGGGGAGTGATTTTCGAATGAAACTCTTCAAATGCAGTGAATGCCACACATTGAGCGGTGCCCTTTCCTGTTTCCTGATTTTGATGCATAGTAGAAAGACTGGCGTTGTCTCTCAGAAGGCAGCACCTTTACTAGTTATTGGTGCTGTGACAATGATATCTCAGTTTGAGACAGGCGGTGATGGATTGGAATTAAGAAGAGTGAGGAGATGTCAAAACTGAAATGCTACGTCGCATGACAAAGAATCAGTGAAGTCGAGCAGATTATCTAAAAAGATTGCAGGGTCTGTGTGTGTGTGTTATTTATTAGTCTGGCCTTGTAGTCCCATTGTCACTGGAGAATGATGACGTGCTTACCTTTCACAGTGCGCTCTACAGTGAAGGGAGAGAGAGAGAGAGAGAGAGAATAATGGGGAGATAGAGAACATTTCTCCATCTCCATCCTTTCATCTTTGTTCTTTTCTTTCTTTCTCTTTAGCTTACTTTCCTTACCATCTTTCATGTGTTATACACATGCTCCACTTTTTCTTGTTCCCAGCGAGCTTTCTCTCTCTTTGCTACCGTGTCAGTGAAGTGTATCTATCAGTGTGAGCTGTGATTCACATATATAGATTACAGTGTTCTCAGAACACTCTTTAATTGCACCCTTCATTCTCTAACTCCTTACATCTATCATCACTCTGCCTGTGTCTGTGCACTATATACATGTCTGAGTGTGAGAATATATATATATATATATATATATATATATATATATGTGTGTGTGTGTGTGTGTGTGTGTGTGTGTGTGTGTGTGTGTGTGTGTGTGTAGTCCTCTGTTTGAGTCATTTTATCAGTGACCACTTGGTGGCACTGTGGTACTTAGAGCCAGAGCCCACTACACATTCATTCAAAGATTTTTATTTATTTATTTAATCATTTATTTATCTTTCTTTTTTTTTAAACGAAGGGGCACAAAATGAGTGGAAGGAGATTGAGAGAGACAGAGAGCAAGAGAGAGACAGAGGAGAGCAAAGGGGTGACAAGAGATAGGGGGAATGAGGCAGGGTGAGAGGGGATGGAGAGAGTGAGGCATGGAGAGCCTTGGTGTGGTGAGGCTGGCAGTGCCAGACACACACACAAAGAGAGCAAGAGTGGGAGGCCATCAGGCATTTCACAACATGGCCAGACCCTCATTCCCATGTCCAAGCTTCTAACTGCCTATTTTACAGTAGAAACCTGGGATGATATAACATAACAGGGGCACATAACCACGACTTCCCGCTTTCAGAATGCCAAGTCTATGATAATAGCACGCACTAAAGCTCCATTTTGTTGAGATATTGCAGATATTCAGATGCAGTGCTGTGCAATGAGCTGTCATTCCCTCCGTGTCTCAATTCCAAAGAGATTGGAAATGGCGATAACGGTTCTGCATTAATACTTATCACAGTTGTGATCAGTGAACAAGATTTCATGGGAAAGCAGTGATGCACTTTCAAATTAAACTTTATTCTCTTTTTTTGGCCTGTGTTTATCTGGGGGAAGTTGACTCAGACCGTGTGCTCTTTTTTTAGCAGTGCCCTGTTTTGCCCTCTTACAAGTTTAATACATTCACATTTTCCTCTGTCCATCAGTAGTACTTCCACTGTTGAGTCTGCTTGCTTAAATGGACCAAAATGGCAGCTGTTAAAATGAAGACTGGGTGCCTGACCCTCCAGTCAGAAGCCCATTTCAGAAACCTTCTTCTGTTCTGCGTCTTTCACTCCCAACATGACCTGCTTAGAACTACTCAGACTACAAGCGGCAACAAGAAGACTTCTGGTACCAAAATCTCGTCCCTTCCCTACAGATATGTCTAACTATCTATCTATGTATAAATATCTGTTTATAGAGATTAAGATACCAGTAACTCTAGTGCTCGTGGTAAAAATAAATAGGGAATGGCTGAAAAAGATTTGATTTTTGAAAGCAAGGTCAAGAGATCAGGGTGGAGTGTAAACATGGTTTTCTTTCTGCAGGACTGCCTGAGCGTGACCAGCCAGGAATACTGACTGTCTGCGACTGTGAGTTCATCCATCTATGAGAGACACTCTGTTTTTGAAACGCCCATGCATGAAAATCCAGGTTGTGTTAGAAGCAAATGTATTTTGCTGGCTAACTAGACAAACAAAAGCTAAGTTACAATTTAATCTAGTTTATCATTTGGTGTGTATGTTTGATTGTACGTACACATGTCTACGTAACTATTCAGTTATCAGTTTATTCAGTGGCAGTATTTACCGTGCCGGTACTACGGTTTACTATCCTCAGCTATCTTAGTTTGTTCACTGTCATTGAAGGTTGAGCCAAAACAAATGAACACGGCTTTAAAGCAGCAGTACTACCATCCAAATTGAAAAGCTCCCATAAAACTCTGGTTCTGGACGCTGGTAAATGACAGAATGGCTGCATTCCTGGGAGCCAGGACCGGACCGGCCCTACTTTCCTGTATAGAGTCGGAACCACAGAACGGCTGCTTTGTGGCCAAAGTGTTGAGACCAACAGGCGGTAAGTGATGCCCCATGTTCCATCTGGTAGAATTGTGTGCTGAAGCGCAAACACATAAACATGTGCAAAAGCAGAGTAGAAATTGTTTTTCAGTGATTGAGGTGGAGTGGCCTGCCTTTTGACAGGGTTTGCCTCATCTTGCTGAACCTGAACGTTCTCTCTGTTGAATACGCGGCGTGTGAAGAATGAATGCATTTACAAGCACTAAAACTGTAAAACAGTGTCATGATTGTCTATGATTCTGTTTGTATGTGCTTAAATCCTCCTGGTTTCCCCGAAATTGGTTTTCCAATGATGGTTGAGATGTTTTTGAGCACAGGACAAACAAAGATATTGCTCACTCCAGATGAAAAGTTGCATATTACAGCTCTAAACCTCTTACCTCCAAACTGAACACCACCATCTAGGATACCTCTAAAATTACTGCACCGTAACCATAGGCTCTATAAAGTTATGGATTTTTGTGCTCTTTTAATATCTTAAAAACATATTAATGTCTTTTAATATTTATGTTATTGACAGACTGACATATTTGTGCATTATGTGTAGAGACTTCTGTGCTGGTCTTTTTAGTTCCTCTAATCAGCAGACATGACCTTTTAACAAATGATACACAACATGGATATATTTGCTCGAGTTAGTTATTGTACGAAGATATAAAGCTCTAGTTTCATTTGCTCTAATAATAGAATCGTGTCTCTGAGCTGCGTGTCGATGCAATTTGTTTTGATTGTTCACAGTAATTTATGAGATTGATTTGCAGTAAAAGCTTTCCTTTACACAGGTCCTAACAAAGACAGGGGTAGATGCCAAAGACATTTGTTTAACGTTGTCAAGTGGAAAAGATGAAATGCAGGTAAAGCTTGCATTTCAGACACGGAGGTGAGGCTGAAAAAAAGGTGTGCCATCTTACAGTTTGATGAGAAAACCCACGGCTTATCCACTCCCTGAGAACTATAGCTTATATATCAGAATTTTAGGATTCATCACTCTACCCATCTATAGTTATCTCTCTGGCTCAGTCCACCACAATTCTCCCTTTAATACTGTGCCATATTTTTTACCTGCATATGGAACTCTAGCTCCGGCTGGTTCTCGGCTCTTATTCTTGTTTCGCTTCACTATGATCACCGAGGGGCCGAGGCCGATCCACTCTTCTTTTTAATAACACTAGGTAATGCATACTTCTCAAAGTGTGCACTACAGTGAGACAGTGAGAAAACTGTTGTCCGGTAACCTGGACAGAGCATATCTCATATAGCTAACTTAGTATAATGTTC
>OMLB01014790.1:0-30402 GCA_900302555.1 Myripristis jacobus
CAGATCACTTCAGACATGTTTTATTATGAGTCAGAAAAAGAACAAACAACAAATTACCAGTGTTTGCAAAGGCTGTCTCATGCGGGGAAGCTTTCATCTCGTCTCACCAAAGGCAGGTGTGACACAGAAAACTGTAGACCTCAAAAGCTGTTTGCAGTATAGGACAAGAGGGAGTGTTTCAACATCAGTCAGTCCTTTTCTCTATAGACACAATATTGACAGTTTCGTGCCATAAATCAATCAACAGCTGCAACAGAGATAAGTTGAGCTGCGACCGGAGGCTGTTTGATTCTGTCTTGCAAACCGAAAAACAAACACTTGCACATAACAAGTGTAACAAAACCGAAATGGTTCTTGATCTGGCATGTGCTTCTTTGTGTGCTCTATCAAAAAAGTTGCTGCAGCAGTAATAGCTGAAATCAGTCAGTCCTCATTCTGCCGTTGTGTCACTTATCTCAAGCAGACGGGGAGACAGACACATTGCAGACATGCGCCAGGAACCCGCTCTTCTGCTTTGGGTGACACAGTCTGGCGTTGGTCTGCTGATCTGTGTGCACTGTGCACGGTGGTGAAACTCTGGCCTGACACCCACTTGCTCTCCCTCTAGTGCTGAGCGGGCTTCACTGTTCCTCTCTGGGCTCTGAAGGTCCTTTGGGTTCCTCTTGTTTTGTGCGGGGCCGAGACAAAGGCCTTGTGTCAGCAGCACCAAACGCTGAAAGAAAGCCATCATGCTTTTGCAGAGGCAGGGAGAGATGGAGGTGCAGATACAGAGGGCTGCAACTGCTTTCTTTTTCTAAACTTTTTTTTCCCCTGATCCCGCTTGTTCTGTAACTTTATTATCATAGTCTGTTGTTCTGTTGTCTGTTTTTCTCCATCTCTACCTTCACTCTCTCTCTCTCTCTCTCTCTCTCTCTTTGCATGTTTGGTTCTCTGAGCTCCCTCCCCCGATTCTTTATTCCATTATAAATCAGTGCTGTCCAAGTTCTCAGTTGGCCCAGCCAGGATCTTGTCTCAGTTAACACGGGCCCAGGCCTGACCCTCCCCTGGATAATTCATTTGGGACGGGTAGAAGAATTGAATGTGCCCCAGTGGTGGGTTGCAGCTCCCCCCTCTGCATTATAGTCTGTTTTTCCAATGTTCTTCTTCACTTCACACGCAGCGTTGTTCCCCGGTGAATAGGTTGGACCACTGACAGTTGTTTGTGTTTCTGCTGTGTGCGCATGTGTGCATGTGCATTTACGCAAGTGTATCAAAAATAGATTAAAACCGAAGGAGTGGCTGCAAAGAGCAATGTGAAGCCCCTGGTAAGATCTGAACTCCCTTTTTTGCTAAAACAGTGCAGCGAACTTACAGACCTCATATGCATGTCTGGTTTTATTCTTAAACAAAACAAAACAAACAAAAAAAACCCAATACAAACAAAAAAAACAATGTTGACTGAGGAAGCGCATACTGGCTGAAATGCATTGCGTATCTGCATGCATATAGCCATTTTGTCCACCTGTGCTCTCTATATGGCACTTTAGTGAAGCTTTAATAAATGTGCATTTGTGAAAGCAACATGCGCTTCCAACCTTGTTATTTTGAGTATGCTCTGAGCTGCCGTGGAAGCTTTGCAAGTTGTTTTTACCTACTGTTTCTTGTGGGTTTCTGCTTTCATTCTCAACACCTACTCATAACACTGACCTTTTCCCAATACATTCTTAGCTGTATAGCCCTAACCTTTACATAAACCCAAACCTAACTCTAAGCTTAAGTATTAAGAAACTGAATTCATTCATTCATCTGCAACCAATGTATTTGTTTTTTTTTTTCATTTCAGCAAACAGCTAAATATTTTTTATGAGGCTTAACCTTTATTTGTTTATGACAGTTCTGTGGCCAGACCTGTTCACATCTGCAACCGAGAAAGCTGTTCTTCACCACCATGTTTTTTTTTTTAATCATTATTATTTTCGGCTAAGATAAGCGGTTTGATGATTTTTTAAATATCTTGAATTTTTAAATCTTATCCAATCCTTAATAAGGTGAAGTGAAAGGAATATCCAAAGTAAAGTTCTTTGGCTTACACGTTATTTTGTTTGTTTGGGCTGAAATTGTCTGAAGTGAAGCCACAGATTTCAAGAGGAAAACTGAGCGAGGTTTCTCAGATGATGTTTTTTTCACTCAAAAGCATGATAATCATGTTTGATGGTGTGTGCTTGTGAGTGTGTGTGTGTGTGTGTGTGTGTGTGTGTGTGCCTGTGCGTGTGGGTGTGTGTGTGTCTAGGTCTCTACTACCCTCATTAAGTTAACTACGGCTGACTTGCCAGGACTTGTCATGAAATCTCTGTTTGGCTTGTGGTTCCAGACTCTGTATGTGTGTGTGTGTGTGTGACTGAGTGTGTAAGAAGAAGGAGGGGTGGCTTGAGTGTGTATGTGCTGTTATTTTAATCCAGTGTCAAAGAGAGAGACAGGAGAGTCAGGGGCCCAAAACAGTTCAGTCACATGTGCTCTCTCTCCCTGCGTGTAACCAGTGTTTGTCTCCTCTTGAATGAGCACCGAGTTAGGGAGGAATCATGTGGAAACAATACTTTCATTAATAAAATAGGGGAGGAAAAAAAAGGGAACATTGCAGCTGTTTGTGTGCCTCTGTGAGTTGTGAGCTGAGGTTTGTGCCAAAACAGCAGATCGTCAGCATCACTACCACCAGCTCAGTACTTAGCAGATTCAGGGTGTGCTCTCCTCCCCATAGATAATGACTCACATTAATAAAACTGCTGTGTCGCTCTGCAGCCAAACACCACTGCAAATGCATCAGCAAAAGTCTACCGCTACACGTCGCATGATGTCTGCTCATATGACCGAGACAGGGTGCTTTATGAAGTGCTGAGGGGTAATACAATATATTAGGTACCTCTGTGTCTGTGTAATGTGATGTATGGCTGTGTAATGACTTTTTCAATGTTTTCATGTGGTTGGTCTAAGGCAGCTGGACCACTGACAATAACACATATTTGCACGCAGATTAGGCCTCTGATCCTTCAACAAACATTGCGGGCATAGTTTTGTATCAGTCCCTTTGCAGTAATGTTTGACAGCTGCATTATTTTGTCGCAAATATGGCTGATTTGCAGTGCTGCTGATAACACACTGTAGTCATGCTTCAAACAAAACAAGCCTGGAGACCTCTAGATGCTGACCAATGACAAGTTCTGTCTCAAGCGGCAATGACTAGTGTAAAATCCTCTGTAGGGACTTTCCCCAGGCTAGGTCTGTCGATCTAAGTGTGGTGGGATACTTGGGCTTTGTCCGGGACATCAGACATAGCTGACAGATATATAAGAGATGGAACAGGATGGGTCAACATGGTCAAAACAGAAAAATAAAACAGTAAGAATGAAAGATATTGAGCTATGTTTAGTTGAAATGTCTTGGAATGACAACCCAGGCATACCTCAGGTGAAAGTTTTAATTCATAGCTGAGTTTTTTTTTTTTTTTTCTACACAAGATCAACTCAACCACCAGGTGGTAGAAAACCCCCCAAAGAGCTTGTAAAATTACCACCTTTCACCAGCATACTTAAATCAGAGGAAATAAAATGACACTGTACACAATAAGTCTTTTTTTATCCTTCATTTTTCACATTTTGGCCTGCCGTTAGATATGACATTAATGTTTAACATGTAAACGCTTAATTTCACATGCAAAAAAAACCCCAACAAAAACAATTCACAGTCATTTTTATATGAAAAGTGGGAATTTTCTGAAAGGTAAGCATGGATTGCATTGATTGTGTTTTTGCTACAGATCTCTGAACAGGCCTCTCTGAGAAACACATGTCCTGTGTCCTGCTTCAGAGGTCCCGTCTCAGCTTGTTTTGGGTGACCCTGGCGGCTCCAGACCGCATTTCCCTTTCAAACTCCACAGCATGTTCAGGAGTTGGTCCGTCTGTTGATCGCTGCGAGGCTCCTGAGAATAAGTAGCTCTCCCCCTTCAGGGACCCGCGATGCACTGTGCTGTCACACTCAGTGACATTTTTTAAATGTCACATATCCATGAGGCACAGGATGTGACTTGTCAATGTGGTGAGTGCAGGCAGATGCATGCTGTTGTGCTGCACCAGACCACTCTGTACTTCACACTGTTGGCCCATTAAGCCTTAGAATCAGAATCAGCTTTATTGGCCAAGTGTGTTTATGCATACAAGAAATTGAACTCCAGTTTACAGTGGCCTCTTGTACCTACATGAATCATTCAAAAACAAAAGTGAGAGGCATTAAAAAAACAAAGAATTAAACAGGAATAATAAATAGAATACTAGAGGTAAATATGTTTGCACAACAAGGTCACAACTATACACAGTTTTGTTATGGCTAAATAATTAATACCCAACATACAGCAGTTGCACATGCATTTACAGTACATTTATATTGCTCATCTGATTTAACCAGAGGTAACACACATCAGAGATACAGTATGTAAGTGAGAGAAGGACAGTCTGTCTCGTGGAACTGGGCTGCAAGTTTATCTTCTCACGCAAGTGTACATTATGCTCTACATCTGAAGTATCTCAGGTGTTAAGACAGTGGAGTGGGGGTTATACACACTGTGTGTCCCTGGACTGGGACACAGGACTATCTATAATAATAATACGTAAGGAAGAGGGAGCTATTTACAAAGTGTCATATTTACATAACAAGTCTCCATTATTGCACCATGCTGTTAAGTGTTCATGGGAGAACACCGAGTTGTTGCTTCATGGACACTCTGGTGGTTATTTTGAAAGAACATTAAAGTTTGTAGATGCAGGACTGAAGCACTCCCCATGTCAGCTTTCCAGAGTTACATCACTGTGACTCTGACTTGTGACTCTCATTTGACAGACAGATTTCAAAACAGAATAATGATAGCATACCCGCAGGAAAATTCTTTACCGTCAGACAATGACTTTATTTTTGACAGCATTGTCAAAGTCCACTGTACCAGTTTCAACTCTTGAATCTTGGCCTTGGCTGCAGAACAACCCGTGCTTTCGTTCTTCTCCATCTGTCATCAGGCAGCCTACATGTGGGCAAGCCAGTGGTGGAAAGAGTACTACAAACTGCTACTCAAGTAGAAGTATAGTTACTGTGCAGATATTTTACTTAAGTAGAAGTACTGCTGTAAAGGTCTACTTAAGTAAAAGTAAAAAGTACTTCATTTAAAATGTACTCTGAGTAAATGACAGTTATTTTTTCAGAACAGTAACTGTGTTAGGTGTGATATTTTCCATTCAGTTATGAAAGGAGGAGAGAACACACTTCAAACAATATTCTTTTAAAGGTACATTCTGCAAAATTGCTGAGGGTTGACTGAAGTGAGGACCCTGTAGACTCAGCTGACAAGTGTGGTATAAGCATGTAATGTGATCGATGAGTCTACATGGTTCTCGTCTTCAGGCCAGCTCACTATTATTTTTCTCATTTTTTCTGCTCTTATTCCACAGTTTTGCCAGCTGAGTCTAAAAGGTCCTCGCTTCCATTGACCATGTGCAGTTTTTCATCGTGCACCTTTAATCAGAAAAAAAAATGGAAATGACAAAAACTAGAACCAACATAAGAGAAGCAGATTCCTCTCCTCATCTTTGCTGACTGTGTTTTATTGTGAAAGGTTCCACAATCTGTCACTGATGATTTGTTCTCTGTATTTGAGTGTGATTTAAAAAGTTGTGAAGTACAATACTCAAGCAAAAATCCACTTATTTAAAAGTAAAATGGCTGTCTCAAAAAAGTACCAGTACACAAACAAGCTACTCAGTCACAGTGACATGGGTAAATGTAATTAGCTAGTTCTACCTCTGGTGCTTATCAGAGTGGGCAAAGTGAATGTCAGGACACACTCACACGAAAGTGGATTTGCGCACAAGCAATTATGATATGTGATTATGCAAGTAAGGTTTTGCCAGCAGGTGAGGACAAGCAGAGGAGCATTCCTGCACGGAGACCAGAACAGTCCTGTGTGTCTTGTTGTTGGAAAGGTCAGTGTGTGTGAACATTTGTCTGAAGGTCAGAGAGCAGTCAGACTTCCCATTACAGTACGTCATAACTCATAAGTACATGTAAGCCCCCCCCCTTCTCTCTCGCACACACACACACATACACACACAAACTCCTCTCAAGCAACAGGCCTTTTCACAATAGGACAGTGTTGTAGTGTTAATTCTAAAAACCTGCAACTATATTATAGGTTTAAAGGATGCAGTAATTTATGATTTGACCAGGTCTTCCGCAGATCTCCGCACACATTTCCAACTTCAGCTCTTGACACTGGCTGCTTTCTGAATTGTAGCCCATCAATCACCCTGTGCCAAGAGGTGATTTAGTGGTTAAAAACATGTCTTTGGAGGCTCACGTGCCCCTGCTTGCTCAGGATTTAGTGACAACAGAACTTTGACCTGATTCTCCCCCGACCCACGACTTTAAACTGTCCCCTAAATTAATGCTGTCTGGAAAAATACAAAACAAAAGAAAAACAAAACAAAACAGAGACTTATGAGAGCACAGCTGTCCACTAATCAGAACGGCTTGATCTTGTCTCAGCAGTTTGGAGAATCAAGTCAGTCATCCCTTTTGTTATTGTGTGTGTGGGATGTGGAGCTGTTGTGGAGCCACTCCCCTGCTGTGGACAGAAAGGGGTAATGACTGTGACGTGTGAGTGTGCCAGTCAGCTTTCTGCTGAACCCGTCGCAACCGCTGCCATTCACCCTGAGTCAGAGAGACAGAAAGAGAATGAGAGAAAGAGAGTGAGACGTGCTGCCAGGCCACGTAGAGGAGAGGGCATCAGGTTGCTAATTGTCAATTTGTTTATAACAATCATAAAAACAAGTGTCATAAAAACCCATGTGTTTCTGCTTTTCACCCAGGCTTCAAATATTTATGGTGCTACAGAGAACACTCCTCTTTGATGGGGTTACATAAAGAGAGAAACAGAAATAAGATATAGAAAGAAACTGGCAGGATTACAAATCAATTTCCTATAAATCACACTTTTGCACCTCTCATGTAAAGTGCAACCAAACATGAATGAGTTTCATTTTCAGCGTCTTCATAATCACATGCCAGACAAACTCTGACCTACTATGGTTTACAGTGGAAATTTTTGCAGCAAAAAGTACTGCACCTACCTTCATTTGGCACAAAGGGATTTTTGGCTGTTGTAAAGGGGTACAAACATCACATTACATTACATTAAATGTCACACACCACATTAAATATCAACAAGTCTTTATAATTGAAGAGCAATTGGTCTTTAATATTCTATGTATCACACCAGTGTGCTTCTGTAAATGATTTATCAGTCAGAAACTATACTGACATAACGCCACTCACCCATAGACACTTACAAAAGATTCGAGATATGAATATTCTGTTAGTGCATGTAGTCAGATGAAGTGTGTGTATGTGTGTTTTTGTCACTCTGTGTCATCACGTGGGTGAGAAAACAGGTTTTAGTCAATCAAAACATCTTCTTTTTGAGGCTTGGCAAAATTACAGTAAATAGGATTTCGTTATTGTTGCAGTGGTTACACCTTATTTGGCATTTCCTGAAGTTTACATATTTTCAGATATAAAAAAAAAGGATTTTCAGAGCTTATTCATCATGCTTACAAAAATATCGATCTATTTCAGTGTTGATAAATAATACTAATCAAATTAAACTTTTAGACCAGACTACATGAATCATGATTTAGACCCTATTACATTTGACAGTGCTTGTTTCAAGGGCTAGGTCTTTTCTGGCCTTCTGCAGAACTTGCCAGCACTTCTGAGCTTGTTACTAGGAAATGAAAGTAGACATATCAAAGATGCTTTTTGTAAATGCCTACTCACTGATGTGGCATGAACAAGACTATTAGAAAAAAAACTCTCAATGGGCTCCATTTAGGCTGTTTAGTATCCTATTAACACCCATGGCTGGTTGAATTCAACACCTCCCAGTAGTTAACAAACCCTCCTTCTGATTTCTGTCTTTAATCATGGGCAATTTGAAATCTGCATGTAGGTCTAATAAAAATAAACTTGACTTGACTTGACTTGGCACAATGGGTTCACACTCACATTCGTGACTAAAAATAGTAAGCAGGAACCATGTACAAAGCTTCTTTTGAACTCGAAGTTCACTGTCAGACTATTCAACCACAGGCATCAAACACGGGAGAGGCAAAAAAAAAAAAAAAAAAAAGGCAGGGCAGTGGAAATACCTTGGAGGTTTCAGTTTGTGTCAGCAGCTCACACACTTCTACACACACACACACACAAGAAAAAAGAGAGAGATGTGTTTAATGATGGACAAGCAATGCTCTATTAAGGTGATGAATGAGTCTCCTATGAAGTGTGTTTTCATCAGCGTTCGTGTGACTGTGTAATAAGCTATAAACTCCTCATCCTCGTCTCACTGAGCAGCCTGGAGCCTTATTTTTCAGCCGTCCCGGGTCATTGATTAAAGTCAGCTTCATGGCCTGTGCAAAATCACCCAAAATAAGCCATAGCCTGTAGTCTACTGCCCTCTTGTGAAGGACAGACATAAAGGTAGTGTTTTAAGACTTACTGCTGAGGTAGTCTGGAAGAGTTATGCTGACCTGGATTAGTTTTAAAAATTAATTACAGTAAAAACTAATGAAGGATTATGGCGTAGTTGACCAAGGACAGTCAATATAACGGCAAGGGAAGAGATACTAAGCTCCAGGGCCAAAACCACCATTTCAGCATTGGCATTTTTGGAGTGCCTGAACATTTGGGGGGACCTCCCAGTATATGGGTGTTTGGGCCTTGCTAAGCTCCCACAATTCCCTCCTCATACAACAACAAAACTTCACATATAGGCTAATGTATACTGTCATGTTTCAAGGCTATACCAAATTTGGCATGCTACATATATTATGAATACTGGAGACAAAATTTCTTCCCCTTCCTAGGCTGTTGACACCAGCAAGCAGGGGAATATCCCAATCTTTTGGCCTCAACACAACAGGCCATGCTTTGTTTGAATGTCAACATTTAATGAAAGTCAGCAGACTGAGTTGCATGAAAAAAGATAATTTAGTTTGTGTTAAAATTAGATGTTATAGCCTAGTCGCTGACAAAAGGGAATCACAGGTGAGATCAAAACGTAAAGCTAATCACTCATACATTTGTATTGCATCATAACAATTTATGTTAAGTTATATTGTAATAAATCTCTACCAGTGGGTGCAACATAGGCTACTACTTAAAGGACAACTGGCTGCTCCAAAGAAGCGTTGGGACATATGTAGTTCCGGTCCTCAGTTCTGATTGGCTGAGCCGTATTCGAAACCGTTAAAACACAAATCTCAACGTACCGATGTACACCTGTGGCCACATTAACGGTTAACATGTTAATGCGCCAAACTCCCGACATAAACAAGCAAACAGGTTGTTTTAGAAGTACATTGCCAGGCGGAAAATTGCTTTTTAATGGATGGCACACCATTACAATGGCGTAGTTTATTGCTGTTTTAACGACTGCAAGCTGGTAACAGCTGTCAGGCACAACAAGAAAGGGCCTTTTTTTTTTAACTACATGTGTATACAAGGAACTATCTAGCAGAGAGGAGAGACAGGGGCTTCTCTCTCCTCACAGCCTCTCTGCGGCTGTTGCTGGGAGCTCCGTCCAATCAAAGGCGCAGCGCTCCTCTCCAAGTAGTTTGGGGGCTGGAAAAAAGCATGACATCATGCGTAGCTCCGACCCCATCTAGCCAAAACAAACGAGTGAAACATCTTGTTTGAGTGCTACAGCAAATACGAGTCGACGACCGAACCGCGTAGTAGTTCCCGTCCCATTCGTATAGCCTGTGCCATACGTCGGGACTGGCCCTGGTGCCGCGGTGAGGAGCGGAGTCTGGGAGGGGCGTCCGGGGAATGGCGGATGTTGAGGCCGTGTCTGTGGAGAGGCAGAAAGATGGGGGCTTAGCAGAGTAACACCCCACTCCTGTATTTTTTTTGTTTTTGTTTCTTTTTAGTTAGCGTTGCGTGTCTGTGTCCAGCTCCCCGCCATGGATCCAGAGAAAACGTTGACTTTCTGCCTCGGGCTGAAGGCTGAGGAGGTAATGTTACTGCAATATGAATGCATAGCTGTTCCTTCATAAGCGCTGCTGTCAACAGCTGGGCTTTAGTTATATTTCTGCAGGGGCAACATGCTGTACGGCGCCTCTGTTGTAGACAAACATCATACTAATTGCGAGGTTTTGCTTCCCTTTGGGTGCTAAAAAGGAAGGATTAATAATAATTATAATAATAATAATTATTATTATGATTATTGTTGTTGTTTTGGTTTGAGTCGTACGTTGGCCATCGTGCATTTTGGGCAGCGCATGCTTTAATCCATTATGAAAGTAAGTTAGCGCTGATTTCTGTACAATTAAAGGCATATTACAGTGATGACCTAAAGGTGTAAGGTCGCTTTAAACTCACCATTGAGTACTACAAACACTGAATCTTTCTAAGAGTATTACAGGGATGTTTTTTCTAAAGAGTAGTATGGGACTTGTTGACAGTGTTGCTGAAATTACTCTTCCATTTGAAGTAGATTCTGTCTGAGCTCTGCTCCTTGCAGAGAAATTGCTGTAATGTACCAAGGGATTAACCCTAATTTAGACAGCCATAATTAAAAGAGCTTTTACTGCCAGGCAGTGGTGATAAAGTTAATTTACAGTTGCTTGTCCAGCAGAGGAACACTATACTGCTGAGGATGGTTGTAGGTCGTCCCTGCAGTACAGCATAGTACTGTGACAGTCATTTCAAGTTGGTTGAAAGTAGGCCAGCTGTGCTATTTGGCCTTGTACAGTTGTAGACCTAATTGCTATACCATGAAAACTATAGACTAATGGTGATCTAGAAGTGTGTTTTTATGCTGAGTATAGTCGAATTCCACTTCAACACTGAAAATCAGATGCATAATAAAAGGAGGTCTGTGTATAGCCAGTCAACATAACATTCACCACACATTCTCCAATACCAATGGTTGATATGCCATATAGAGAGAGAAGAAGGAGTTTTCTTTCTCTACTTCAACCACACAGTGACCTTACATTGTCTGACTTTGCTTCAGGGTTTATTAAATGAGTAACTTTTTTTCTGTCGTTAATCAATGTTCATGGCAATTTTTAATATGTTGACATGGCCATCGTGGTCAGAATCTAAGCCGTATATCAGATAATGCCTTTTTCCAGTTGTCTGTGCAAATCCTGGCTTACTGTCGCCAACTAGCGGCTGGAAAACCTTGGAGTGGATTGTGTTATTTTGATGCTCTACAGAATTGTGAATGTTATCATACATACAACATTTCCCCACTGCCCACCCCTCCTTTTTATCTCTGCTCCTCAACCTTTTCCCAAATCATGCAGTAAGGTTAAAACTTAGGGTATCATGACCTTTTACAAGCCTTCCATGGTGACTTTCGGTGTAAGCTTGGATTACACAAGATGTGAAAAAGATTACTCCCTTTACCTTTCCACCTCTGACACTACCTCCTCACAGCGTGTGTGTGTGTATATAGGTAGATATAGATAGATAGATATACACATACATGTGTGTGTGTGTGTAGAGAAGCAGCTTCCACATATTTCAGATGCAGGAAGTGAATCAGTGTGTTTGTTAGGGTACAGGCCTTTGGTTGGGCCCCCTGTGTACAAGTCATTTGTGGTTAGTCAGTGGTCTCTGGGGCATCCTGAATGATCTCCTCATACCCATTTACGTGGACTTGGTGCTGTGTGGTGAGCTTACCACAGGAACTGAACTCTATAGCAGTCATGTTTGAGATTTCCCCCTCTTGATTCTGGCTTTTACAACAAGCCTTCTCATGCAAATGGATTACCTCAAGTTATGTTATGTAATGGCACATTACACACCTGTTGAATTTTATTGTTGCACAATATTCACAGAATGCTATTCTCGGTAGAAACAGATGCACAGCCAACAAATCCTTATTTAGCTTTAACCAGTAGTAATCAGATTAAAAGTCACTAAAGCCAATATAAGATCGTTTTGATTCCTGAAGCAATCAGTTGGTAGTTAAGAGGCATGTCTTTGATGGAGCAGGACTCCATGCAGTGCCTGCATAGCTCATGTTCTCCAGGCCACACAATGCTTGCTGCCACAAGATCAATTTTTGGCAGAAAACTGAGGTGCCTGTCCCGTGCCCTGTGTGCTGCAGTGCCCCGCTTTATTTGCAAGTCCTTGTCTCCTTGGTTGGAGATTGCTTTTCAGCTTTAATATGATGTAATGTTGTGTCATGCAATAATAATAAACTTACGGATGCACTCGAAAAATGCTAAATATGAGGGTGTGTAAGTGAACTAAAAACCAATGTTGTTACTGCTACTGCAATCGGTTTTTGAAATCTATCTTAGGTGTAGCTCATATTTCATAATGACTTCATTTGTGTGTGAGGAGGCAGTTCCTGTTATGATTATGAAATTGTGTGATTGCGTGTGCATGTGTGTACACACTACAGTCTTGGGGCGATGTGGTTCCCCTTGTTGACTACACAGACAACAGCCAGAGTTAACAAAAGAGCTCTCACCGTGCTCATTTGCATGGCTGCAGGCCCACTGTAAAATAAGGCAGTAAGCCAAGAGAGCTTCATGCATGCATTGTCTTTCACTGTGGCCCCTGCTCCAGCAGCACAGAGGTAGGCATTTTCTTTTTACTCACAGAGGGGCTGCATGACATTTGCACAGGCGTGACTGACACACTGAGTTTGAGGTGAAATCAGCACAACAGGGGAATTGTATTTCGGGGAGCGTTTATGCAACACTGATTTTTCACTGGCCTAGCAGGGGAATTAATGACACTTCTAAAATGGCCTGGTGCTTGATTTGATGTGACTGCTCAAATTGAGCAAATTTGAGAAATGTATATTTTGTATGCGAGTGTGATTGTATATGTGTGGGTGAAAGACAGAAAAAAGGAGAGGGAGTGCAGAAGGTTTTGGAGGTGTTTTTGGAGTGTCTGGGGTTTTGGTGCTGTCTGTCTGCTATTCTCTAAAGACCCACAGGGAACAGGTTTTGTTAAAAAGTCATTGTCCTTTCAGTCTCCTTGAAGATCAGCTCCTGTCTGCAGACTGGAGAAAGGGCCTATAATGACCTTTTACCAAGCCAGATTACAACTATGACGACAGCATGCAGATGAGAATAGGAGACCACAAAAACATGCTTTAGAAATATGTGAAGCCTGTCAATAAATATCTTGAAAAACAATGTCAGTGTAATTCAATTAGGATCAAATATTATGATTTTTACAAAAATGCCAGCTTGGGATGTCACGATACCAGAACTTTGGTAGTCAATGCCAGTGATTCTCAGTACCACAGAGAAAAATATATCCCATATACTTTAGTATACATTTGTGTAATGTAGTAGTTACAGACAATGAATGTGGTTGGCTAAGTTGGGTGTGTTTCCCCCCCTTTGTGTGGAAAATGCCAAATCACAGACTTTTGCTTGTCTGTGATGCCTTTGCTATCCCCCTCAAAGGCAAAAATACTTCCATATGGGGCTTTTGTAATTTACTCTTTGTTTTTTGTTAGTTTGTGGGACAGGAGGAACAGGAGGAGTACCACTCAATGTCTTTGTTGTTTTTCTGTGTGTGTGCTTGGCTCTCATGTGCTCCTGTGTTGGTAGCAGATGCGCTGTTACTCGTTACCAATGTGTTGCCAGTCGGTACTACCGATACTGCATAAATCCTGTTAGGTTTCCTGAAATATATTGGTGTTGGTGGTATCGGCTCTTGTGACATCCCTAGCATCAGCCATTATGGGTGGGAAGATATCGGTATCTGCCTCAAAAGACAGTATTGGTGCCTCCCTAATTTGTGGTGTTGGTCTCATGACTCTCTGCACTAAACTGTTCCAGTTTAACCATTTCTTCTATCTGTCTCTCACTGTTCCTGGTATGGACCAGGACATTTTATCTCTACAAATGTCAGCTATGGTAACTGTTTCTTTTGTTTTTTTCTACCAGATGACCATGTCCCTGCAGGGGTTGGACGGGACTGAGGCTTCTACGGTAGGGAGCTCAGCCACAACTAAACATCTTATACAAATGGACAATGTAAAGTGTTGACTAAGAATGAGAAAGCCTTAAAGCTAAACCACATCAGTTTCTGTGGTAAACATGATCATGTGTGAACAAAACTCACTTATGTGTTGTAAATTAATAATGTGCATGATAGATTAAGCAGCCCCTGCATCTTATTATTATGGTTTATGGTTTTGCTTAAGTCCTCAAACTCATCTGGAGTCTTGGACCCAGATCTTTGCTGTTTGCTTTTTTTTAACATATCAAACAATATTAATTGTTGTTCAAAGTTCAAATTTTCACTGGCTTCAATTGCTTGCAGTGACGTGCTTAATGATTAAGATGTAACTAAAATTAATAGAGGTCTTCTCATTTCTTGTTGTAGGTGACAGTCTCTCAGAAGGACGCTGACATGGGCACAGTTAATAAGGTGTGAGGTTTTTGTCATTTCGCTGTAAGGTATAGCTGTCATAAAATATGGTTGCAACTGTCAAAAGGAAAAACAAAACAAGGTGACAGCAGCCTCCTTTAGTAAATGACAAGTCACAACATTGACTGTAGGTTTGCAATGCAATTCATTCATTGCATCAATGCTTCCATTATAAATTCTGATTTCAGCATCAATCTGTGAAAAGAAATTAATAGAAAGAATTTACTCATTCACAATGTATCTGGATTTTGGACTTCTTTGTAAGACATTTTTTTTGTTTTGTTTTGTTTGAATAAGTAATATTGATGGATATAAAATCTTGGCTAAAATCTAATTGAATTGTTCCACAAAAAATAACAAAATTATTCTTAATTATTATACTACACTATTATTATATTATACTTTAATTATTCTTAAACATGAACTGAATTTATTTGAGCCCAAGGTACATATTCCTTTACTGTGATTACATTGTAATGTGGTGTTTTGTCCACTAGGTGGTGAAGTACCATTCGGGCTCTGGCAGCCAGCCTATAGTCAGTCCCAAGTACTGTCCTGGAGTAAATAACAACCCAGGTTACCTGTGTGAAACTGGCCACTGCTGCGGAGAGACAGGCTGCTGCACCTACTACTATGAACTCTGGTGTGAGTCAACTGACTGACTTCCTGTCTGGTGTAGACAGGGCCCAGACGGTGTCTGCAGGTCCTTAAAAAGTCTTAAAATGTCTTACATTCAATATTGTAAATAGCAGGCCATAAAATTAATTACATTTTGTTTTATGATGTCTTAATTTCAACAAAGATTTTATCTAATTTCAATTATCCATTGATTTTCTGTGGTCAGCATTAGTCAGGTTCTTCTGCATCAGAGTCAACATATCTGCTGATTTACAAAATATGCTTTCTTGATTAACCAACCTCACCTTATACTTAATTGTCAAACCTAGCTGTAGAGGGTAAGCTAAGGAAATTCTTACCTGTCCCAAGATCTGCAGAAAAATATTAATGGTTAGATTTATTACCATAGCACTAGTTAATAACAGACCATATTTTATACATATGTGAACAAGAAAAAGATTATCTCAAAATCAAGTCTTTCATTAAAATTTGTTTTAAAATGGTTTTAAAAAGCATTAAGTTTAACTCTTTGATACCTGTACACATGCTGCGTTTATAATCTAGTCATGCTAGTAAGCATTAAACAACAGAGGGCTGTACTACAAACCGAGATTAATTGGTTAGCGAGATATGTTGAGTCTAAAGCCAGAGTTTGCCGTGTCACGAAGGCGGCCCTCTTTTGACCTGGCTTCATCACCATGGTAACATATGCTGCAAACATAACATGCTCCGGACCAGGTTATGTGCAGAGTTTTGGCTTTAAATCAGCTTTTTTTCCTGTTTGCTTCAGGTAATAAAAGGTAATTAAATTAAATTTTACACTGAATATCATCCACAAAAATTCACAAAATACAAGAACATTAAGCCATAGCAACTACATGCCACTTTGAGCGATATTTTTGTGATTGCTCTTTATTTGCTGCCAAGTTTGTTTGACACTGCTGGTACCTCATCTAATAAAAGACCGGATAAAAAATTAAAGCCTATCACACATAGGCCTAATATTATATCAGTTACATTTATTTCACTTGATACTGATAAAAACTACAGTGATTTACACATATCCTTTGTTATAGGATAGTGTGAGTCCTGAATACAATTCTTGAGTTTGCTTAATGTTTAATTAATAGAAATAAACTGGAAAATAATTTTCTCTGGCCTTATTTGCAGCCACAGTAATATTTTCTTTGTATTCCTTATTGCGCTCCATAATGACGATTTGCTCCTCTTGAGTGAAGTAGGTGGCATGCGATCTGTCCATTTTTGTGCAAAAGAAGCACATGATGCACCAAATGCCCATTTTAATGTGAATGCACACAGAGCTCAGAGAAGAAAGCTGGGCTTCACAAAGCCAGTTGTTAACGCAGTGGTTAACAACTGTGATACCAGTTATCTCTACTTGGGGCTTTAGGTTTTGTCAAGCCAGCTCACACAAAGAAAGCCTGGCTCTGTTGAACTTGCTTTGTAGTACAGCCCTCAAGTGTGGACACACTTATAGTCAGATCACTCTGCTATCAGTTACTGAAAATTAGCCATGGAAGTGGCTGGGTTTGCTTTATGATCTGAATTCTTCACAGTATGGACAAAATCCAGCTACAATATGCACTCAGGTACTGAGAATCAGACCAGAAAACAGAGACACCAAACAATCATTTCAGTTTCTATATGGCCAGTGCAGTGTGGATATACAAAACATAAAAGCTGATTTAAAATCACATCTCAGAGGTCACTTTGCAGTGGCAAGTGTAACTTTAGCCAGACCCTCTCTTGGTTGGATCACATAGTTTGACTAAAGTTTGGGCCACAGTACAGGCCATTCATGAAGAAGTTTAGAGGTTTAGTAAGAATTCGTATTCATGGCACAACTTGCAGGCTCACTCCTGTAATTGTGACATTAATGCAGTGGGAGTTAAAAAGCAGCTCAAGACCAAAACAAGCATGAAAGACATGACAGTAGCACTTCCTCTATTCACCTGTTTGTTCCTCATTATTATGTTGTGCTGTTCCGCTTCAGAGCAAGCATTTTAAATCAACCGAAAACAGATCATGCGTCTTTTTCTGTTTTCCTCTTTGAAATTGTAACAGCTGTCAGAGATTCTCAGAGATGCAGCTCAGATAACAGAACATAAGCACCATTTGTTGCTTTATCATGTTGAAAGCTGGGTTCATGTTGGGTTCATTGTCTATTTTCTGCAGGGTTCTGGCTTCTGTGGACAGTGCTGATCCTCTTCAGCTGTTTCTGTGCCTACCGCCACCGCCGGGCCAAGCTGCGGATCCAACAGCAGCAGAGACAGAGGGAGATCAATCTGATTGCTTACAATGGAGCCTGTAATTACCCTGCCTCAATGCTGGACCTCAGTATGTTCATCACAATCAGTTACTCTAAAACTCCCTTTCAGTTATGATCCTGAATGACTTTTTTTTTTTTTTTGGTTTGAGTATCAGTTTCAGTTCAGCTTCAGCTGGCTTTACTGGCCTGACAGGAAGTTATGTGTTGTCAAAGCATTTAATGTGTACTCAAAGTAAATACATTGTGATATTTCAGTATAGTCACTGAGAACATAGGTACATGAAATAGTTTACAAACATGACATAACATAAACAATAAGAGCAAACACTCAACATAGCAAAGCAAACCATTGTGTCGCACACTACAGTGTAATATCTATTTTCGTCGTCATCTGCATATACAAATTGAACAGTTCTGGAGAGAGAGCAAATCTGGTATCATTGGTCCTGGTAAAGTCTGGTCTGAAATTTAGCCTCAAAATGTTTTGAATACAGTTCAATATCACTTTTTTTTTTTTTTTTTTTTTAAGTTTGGGTTGTTTTACAAATACTACTGTCTCCTCAGCTCAGTTAAGCACATACAGATTTCTGTATACAGTATCTGCACTTTTTATTTTCATGTTCATTTCAGTTGAAACATTTTCCCTAAATTCCATGCTAACTGGCATTTAAGAGAAATTTAAAAGTCTTAGATTTAACTTGATGAAACTTACAGACGTGCTGAACTTGTCTGTGTCAAGCTGCATAAAAACCGTTGAGTGCAACATATAACATTAAACAGAATTGAATAGAATCGAATAGAAGAGAATAGAAGAGAACTTTGCTGTCCACACAAGGTGACTTTGGCTTCTCTTGGCAATATTGTACAACACTGATATAACATTAAAAGACATAAGAGACACATCACACACAAAAAAGGATACAGCATCATTTCTTGACTGTATGTGGTGCATCTAGAACACTGAGTGGTTTCAGAGTCAAGTTTGAATTAAGTCAGTTTTTATTTAGACTCCATGTCTGAATTGGCATTTCTTTTTTCATAGGTTTCCTGGCTTCCTTCAAGCTGCCATCCTATGAGGAGGTGGCAGCCCAGCCCAGCACCCCTCCTCCGCCTTACAGCTCTGTCTTTGCCCTGCAGGGAGGTGCCATGGGGGGTCCTAGCTCCTCCTACCCCCATCACCACCATCATCATCCCTGTCCTCCCTATCTGGGCCCTGGCCCCGGTCCCAGCTGCCTGACGTCCTCCCAGAGCTCCGACAACTACACCAGCTGCTCCTGCGAGTCATGCTCCCTCACCTCCCCTTCCAGCACCTCTTTCTCTGTCCAAGTGACGGACGAGACATACGACAGCAGCCGTGTCTCCACGCCAAGTGAAGCAATGGGTGACCGGGCTGTCTTGCCGAGGGTTGGGCCTTCTTTGGATGGAGCCACCTTCACACCAACTCCCTCCCCGCCTCTTCCAGTGCAGGTTCCGCCTGATCTTATACCTGCCCCCGTTCCAGATATCATACCTGTACCAAGACATTTTTCTAACAGCAGTGAAGGTGTCTCGCCTCTGCCTCCATCCCTTTCTCTACCTTTACACTCCCTTAACCCCTCTCGTCCTGCACATGCTCCTCGCCTGCCACTCTCTCCCCTCGTTCTCTCACCTTCCCTCCCTTCTGCTAGAGTCCGCCCTCTCATTCTGTCAGACCCGCTGGGAGTCACATCTGCTCCGAAAGAGGAAGAGGCCTCCCCCTGCGATCAGAGGCCATCCCCCAGGCCTGCTCAGTCCCCCCCAAAACAGGCTCTCTTCTCCTCAAATGTGGACATTTTTGAGCATCACAGCTACAAAGATGAAAAAAAACAAGGAAAGGAAGAGGAGGGCGAAGAAGAGGAAGAAGAAGATGAGGAGGACCATTTCCGCCATCGACGGCTAACAGGCGATTCAGGCATTGAGGTGTGCCGCTGCCATGTGAAGAGAGAGGAGCAAGAGGAAGAGGAACTGCAGAAGGGGCCTATGGGTAACAGAGGAAAAGAGGCGGTGGGGGACAGGGAGGGGGTGGACATGCTGCACGACAGCATGGACTGTTCCCTCCGAGCGCAGGCCGCTGTCCAGTCACAGCTCCCAGAGAGCCACGGCCACACCTCCTCATCCTCTGCCATTGTCCCAAAAGCAGGCGAGGCTATTATCACTGTGGAGTCCTCATGAGCTGACAGCCAATGAGATGTTGTCAGACTGGTGAAGTGGTCAAAATGGCGTGGAGGTGTTTATGGTTGCTCAGTAGACCCCACTAGAGATTGAGACGAATGGGTGACTGGCCACATCAGCTAACAGGAACCTAGTTGGCTCTGTTTATAGTTTCTAGCAAGTGGGAAAGAATGACAAATATATAGATCCTCTTTTTTTCAAATTGAGAATCACCTACTCAAAGACTTTGATTGTTTGGTTCATGTTGTTCCTGGTTTGGGTAACCCTTTTCTGCAAAGACCAGAGTGATAAAAAATGTTCTTTGATTGCTCTCTCTCTCTCTCTTTTTGTCTCGCTCCTCTCCTTTTCTTGCTGCAGCCGCCATAAGAAGAGCAACAGCTAGTGAAGTGAATTTACAAGTGCACACACATGCACATACACACACACACACACACACACACACACACACACACACACACACACACACACACACGGCTGACACTCCTGTGTTTCTTTGGATTAAAATAACAGGCCCCATACTCCACCCCTTCTCTCCCTCTCTCTTTCCCCCTTCGCTCTCTTCCCTCCTCTCTCTCTCACTCACACATAATACACACATACACAGAACATATGGTTACCTAACACAGCTGTGCCTGTGGCTCTGTGTTAACATCCCAACATATCTGTGTTTTTGCTCATCTCTGTTCTCTGCTTAAGTTCACATTTTTTCCCAAAATACCCGTATTGAACTTTTTCTTATATCATGTTACTGTCATTGCAGACAAATTAATAGCTGTCAAGTGACATTTTTTAATTGCTTCGTTGAGGAGACTGTATTTTGTGCACTGTAAAGATAGTTTGAATTATTGTAATTGCTCCGTTTACTGTAATGGCTCAAATGTTCTTTGAGTAAAATCACTGATCTGTTTGTTGTCAAAGGAACAGCTCCAGAAAGTGTTTCTTGATCGCATTACATTATCAGAATCTGAGTTCTCTGAATTCCAACTTTTGAAAAGAGTGGGTGTTCACAGGTATTAAGCGGATGGTTTGAGGTCACAGAAATAACATGAATTCTTTTGTAGAATTGTTTTTTTTTTCCTTTCACCAGCCAAGTCTCCTCTGTCTGTCAGAGGCAATAATGAAAGCATCAAGGGAGAAAACAACTATGTGACTGATTTAGAGGGTGTGTTTTTTTATACTTTGTGTCTTGTTTTTCTCCCTCAAGGAGAGGGAATGCAAAAAAAAACTGATGAAAATGGTGTTTTGGTGACAAAGCTTTATGATGGTATTATTATAATCCATTGTTTTTGCAGACTGTTAAATGATTTTATTGCATCATTAAAGAGTGACTTTGGATTTGAAGTACTTCAACAAACATGTAGTAGGGTTTTTGTTGCCCGTTTGCAGCATGATTTAAATCTGATTCCCTCTATCACAGACTGTTGATTTTTTATGAGGCAGGAACGTTAAGTCTAACCCTCATCACTGATACTGAATGTAAAGGTTATGCATTGCAACAAAAAAACCTAAATTGTTTACGAAGAACTCGTACAGCATAACACTTAACCGAAACTTGCAGAAAAGTTTCTGAAATTGCAGGAAGGCAATGCAATCTGTCAGAGCTTTGACTGAAAAAGCATACAAAGACGATATTATTTGAAGTGAAGTGCCCACTGCAATGTCTGTCTGGGTCCGGTTCTGCTATTGTCCATTATTAAATGTGCAAGTGTATGAAGCGAAGGTTTAAAATCAGAGCCATGATACTGTTTCCTTCAGTCCTGTGTGATTATTATTGTGGCTCAACACAAGGTCACCACTTACAGATGGACTATTTTTTTTCTCTGAGATACTGTGTGTTATGGCTCACTCTGTTTTTCTATGTGAAATAATGTAACAATTGATGCATAGCTGTACAATACCCATCACTACGCCTCACTTATGGTCTCAATGTTTACTGGGATTATAACACACACAGTATCTGCACATGACTTCTCTCAACTAACTGGCTCAAATGTACAAAATGTGCTGAAAGAGTGAAAGTCTCAAATCCCAATTTTAATGTTTGTCTCGCCTTTTCTCTTGAAGTTGTCTTATAACAACAACAAGAGAGACAGTATCTGTTATTCAGTGAGCAGAGGCTTGTTTCCTTGGCTCGGTGCAAAGAATGTGAAAGCTTTCAAAGGTATCGACAAATCACCTGCTGTGTAAAGCTCTGTCCTTCAGTTCATTTATAGGTACAGTAGATAAACTATAAAGTGTTGCCTGTGTTCAGCTTTATTTGTCAAAGACAGATTTTTGTGTGTGTGTGTGTGTGTGTGTGTCTATTTGGTTGTGAATGTCACTTTGACATGTTATGACCAGTATGACCAGATTGTGTGTCCTGAGGTCTTGGCCTGTGATTTTTTTGAATATGTTTATCAGACGTGATGTATTCTGACAGAGATTTTCCTGAACATATCAGCATAAAAGCCTCTCGGCTCCTATACTCTTACTGATTAAAGAATGGACAGAGTCATTATTTTCTCATTAATTCAAGCAGAATTATGTTCTTTATTGAAGCATATTGTGCCTAGATGAAATTATTTTTTTCTGTTAGGTATTCTATTGTTTGCTGCTGCTATATGTGTGTGTTTTCTGTCAGTTGTGTATAGTTGTATACCAAACGGGGAAACATTTTATAGCAGTACTTTAGCAGTCTCTTTATAAAATATACACAGTGCGTAGTACATGTGAGACTTGCAAAAATAGTAAATAGCAATATTATAGTGTTCACACTTTTCCTTATTCTAGTTAATGCTGGTTGATAGGAAATGACATGTTGTGAAAATGACTTTTACCTCTTAATATTGATCTGTTACTTGTGCTGGGCAGGTGCCCTTGATTGTAAACAACACAGCATTTTAAATGCCTTTCAGGCTCACGGTTGCTCCTAAATGCAGATTATCTGGTTTTACCAGAGTACCTAGTTTTACCCCCAGTCTGATTTCACCTTGCAAGGATCGGAAGCCAAACTGGTCTTAGCTCAGTGCATAGAAATAATTTAATCTCCCTTGCCTTGCCGGCAACTAGTGTATAAATGCTCATTTCCATTACAGGCCAAGGCCCGATAGAAGACTGTTACCTCGCTGAGTTATGACTGTAAAGGACTGTTTACTTCTCCTTATCAAGATAGTATTTACTCTATATTTGTACTGACTTTATTTTGTAATGCCAAGAAATTAACTGAAGAATTGAAAAAAACAAAAAAAAAACAACACAGATAGAGCCCACATTGGTTTGGTTGAACTACTTTGCAAGGGAAAAGAAAAAAAATCAAACCCTGTTGCTTCAGGCAAGCTCGAGACTGTTTGTCTCCCAGGACACAAAATGTTCTTTTCCTCCTGCGCCTGCTGTTGAAAGACAGCAGAATCTATAGCAGTATCTTTATGTGGTTGTAAGTGGAGTAGTTCAGATGAATATTATTATAAAGTGTGGTGTTCTTTGAGGGTATATTGTTGTACACTTCTAATTGCAGCTCTTATCTGTGTAGTGTGCATGTGTGAGAGAGTCACTGTCAACTGTGTTGTTGTGGTGTTAAATCATTGAAGCTTATTATGAGGCCAAAGTTGATTGTTATTGGTATTTGTTAACACAATGATATTTGTCAATATTAATATCCAAACATTTTTAAGATTATGTCATAATAAATATCATACTCATTTTGTATCTTTGTGTATGGGATAGTAATTTCTGATGCATATTAACATGTAAATCCTCACGATGAGATGCTCTCACGTTTTTGTTTTGTTTTTAACTTGTTTGGTTGCAAAACTATTGGTGCTTTTTCAGATTGCTTAGTTGTATTCGGTTGAATTTTGCCATTCTTTGTTTTGATTCTGAATATTACATTGTTTGCTGGTTTTCTACCATGTTGGACATTGACATCTGCCTCACTTTATTCAACAAAAACTGTGGATTTTGTGTCAAAATAAATGTTACCAAGTGCTACACAATTGCATGTCATTGTTTTTGTGTAGAAATACATCTGTTTACCAGACAGTTACAAGCTATTAGTGTATAGAGTGAATTGGGTCTCCCAAAATGTGTGTGTGTGAGCGTGTGTGCGTGCGTGCGTGTGTGTTTTGTGACATTGTACAAATCTAGTAGCTGCCTAGGACATAAGCAATGTTTTGTTTAGAAAAACAGAAAACCCACTAATTTCTTTTAATTCAGAAAATAAACTCCACACACCTACTCATGGAGTCACCGTGACTCAGCATGACTCATTAGGCTTGGCTCTATCTGGAAACTTAATTCTTTTCCAAAATAATCCACATTAGCGAGAAGTATAAAATCAGTGTCCATATCCAGCTGACAGTACTGTGTGCATTTCCAGTTATAATCACAACATCAGAGAGCATTTGTGTCATTCTGTTAGCTGTTAGTCTTCCACTGCTGCAGTCAAATGAATGCTGCATTTAGTCAGGTGTTGTCATACCCACACATTATCTGACCTCAATGTTTATGTCATTATTCTACTCATTGGGGACAATTTGCTGTCCCACTAGGAATAGTTAAGGCTGATTTGTTATTGTGGTCCAACTATGATGCAATGGAGGAAACTTCTAACGCAGCTGAAAAGCACAGCCAGTAGGTGTAGGAGAAGAAAAATCATGGCATGAGGAGAGGCAGGGAAAGGAACGGAAAACCTCCCAACAACTTACTGAGATTTCTATGTCTGATGCCATTCTAATTGCATCAAGGGAGAATTAATTGATAGTTAACTGATAATGGTAACTGATAGGCCTATTGGTAAAATATTGGGGGCAGCTAACTGCTCATCCCATTAACAAACATTGTGGTCCAGGCTTTCAACACCATCTGCTGGTGTAAATTGGGACCGCTGAAATGTGTAGTGTGGTCAAATATTTTCTTGCAACAAGACAAATTTGTTTTGAATGCTTTTTTGCTTAATCCACATATGCACTGAGAATATTTTGAAATAACTAAAATCCATATGGTCTGAATCCAGTGGCTAAGCTGTAAATTCTCCTGACACTGACAACAGGAACAGGCCAGGCAGGCCGACTGCTCTGAGCTGAAATAGGCAGATGCGCTGCCAAAAACCCAAACATCTGTAAAACCAGCATCCGTTTTCCATGCATACAGTGGCCACATGCATTACTTCTGTGCAGCAATCCCCACAAAGAAAACGACCATTTTGTTGGCATAATTTTAGGGTCAAACTAACATTACATAGGACTGGACCTCTTAAGGCTTGACAAACAGATCCAGAAACAATAAACAGCCTTAAGGAAAACTTTGTGTCTTCAAATAGATATCCAAGAGAAAGTATCCATAAAATGCAAGAGTTAGCTGGTATAACATTTTGTCAAAGTTGGTGGTAAACTGGGTCATGTCAACAACACACGGCTGGATAAAGGTCCCTGCTACTAATCCTCAAGGTCCAAAGAAGGTCAGGGGCCTGTCAGGGTGTCATGTGTTTCCTCTTTCTGATGCACACTCATTCAAAACAAAACATACACACACACACACACACACACAGAGAGAGAGAGAGAGAGAGAGAGAGAGAGAGAGAGAGAGAGAGAAATCCTACCAAAATTCTCACAGTAATCCTATGTTGCATTTCTGAAAGCTGGGACCCACTATACCAAAACTGCAGTCAATCTTGTCCTTGAAGGAATTTCTTTAGGGTGTGACAGATATCCATAATCTAATAACAACATCCTGTTCTGGTTGTTTTTAAAAGATAATTCACATTGTGTAGAACGGCAGCAGAAACTATCTAGATTGCCAACACTGGTACATTTACAAACATGTTAATTGATGTTGATTGTCTCTATAAAAAGAATACATAAATGGAAATACACTACTACCATCACAACTAGCCCTACTAATAGCATAGTGGCAGAGCTGTGTTGACTTGTAAAGGGAAATGAGAATAGAACAGTAACATTTTACAGAGGTGTGATGTGGAAATTATTTTTTATCATGAAGGTATTATTATTATTACGTCTATTACAACTACTTTATACTATTTTTTTTTATTATTATTTAATTTAGTATTTTGTTCCTATACTGTATTTTGTATTATATAAATTGTGTTAATTTTTCCCTCGTGCAAAAAGTGAATTAAATGTTGTGCTACAAAACTACAACTTCTTTCTGTGCCTTTTATTTGCCTTGTGAGTGACGGACTACACATGTATACTTTGTTTGATAAAGGAGCCACACAGACATGTTGGTCCCCGTTGTAAATAATGGCCGTTCGCCTCTTCCTGCGCTGTGATTGGCCAGCTCGGACCAGCACCCACCCCCTCAGCTGACCACTCCCCATCCGCGTTTTCGCCACGTGATTCCCTCTGCTCGCTCCTTCCAAAGTTAAAAACAGACTTTGTTTATCTTGCAGGCAGCTCGTTGAAATGCTCGCTAGTTAGCTCGTCCACTCAGACACAACCTGAACACGGTGCGACCGTCGCTCGCTGTTTGCATTGCCCGTTTCGTTTCTGCTCCTTTGCATTTTCATTTCGTCAAGTTATTTTGTTGTCCTTAGAGAGCTTGAAGCATTCAAGAAGAAAATATTTAAAAAGGTGAGGAGGACTTGAAGGATTTTTTTGTTTGTTTGTTTTGTTTTTACCAACACGTGCAATTTGTGTAAAGACTTATCCTAAAGCTGTGTATTTATTTAGTGTTCACTTTGTTGCACGCTTTTGGGGGATTAAGCCACCTCGGAAGAGCGCACAGAGAGGATTTTAGTCGGTGAGACGAGCATTTTGAGAGCGCCATGGCGACCGACGTGCAGACATGGTCCTCGGCTCAGCAACACGACGGTGAGTCAATTAATGCAGCACGGCTAGCCTCATATGACGTTTGTGCAAGCAGCTAGGGCCACCTGAGTGGTGTGAATAGGAGCAAACACTGCCTCTCCTGCGGGCTCTCCGTGGTCCATTGTCCCTGCAAGGGATGGGCTGCAGTACCAGCCATGCTCCACCATGTGCTCCGCAGCCCAGTTAGAGCCCACGGCCACTTGTGCGGCGTTTCAGCAACACGCCGCCGTGCCATTTCGACGTGCGGTCTGACATTAAACGACAATAGAAGAACACGCACGGCACATTTTGTCTCAGCGCTTTGATATGCGTTGTTGTTTGGCTCTTTCGCTCAACGTTTAACCCTTTCGGCCTTCTGATTGGCTGGTTTCGCACTGCTTACTTCCGCTTTGGCAAGTGTTTGTGCACTGGCTTAGCATGCACGAGGCTCTTCTTCTGCGCTCTGTGTTTTTTTTTTTTTTTTTTTTTGGTGGAGGTTGGACGAGCGCGAGCTGTCGCAGCTGCTTCCTAATTTTGGCTGCTTGTACTAATTTGTATTATCAACACATGGGTCAAGTCTTTGGGTGTCTGATTTAACGGTAGCGTAATTATTAATGACATAAATTGACAGGCTTTAATTGATGAACACGCTTCAGCTTGCGTACAGTGCACTTAATGTGTGCAGCAGCTGCGACCTTTCCCTGCTGGTTGTCATGAGCCACAAGCTTGCAGCATCGTCAGCCCTTATCACTGTGGCGAGATCGAAGATGCATTGTGTACTCCGTGTGCAACCTGGCACTCAATCGCTTCATCTGACAAACAGGAATATTTACGCAGCTTCTTACTGATTGCACGTGTATTTTGTTGGTGTGAATGCATTAAATGATGCACAGTGGCATTGTATAGACTGAGCAGCCAGATGGGAGTCACGCCGTGTACCTTACTACTGTTACTGTTCAGCCAGGCGATGACGTCGACGTGTATAGCCTACTATAAGAACCAATAGAGACGCCTTACATAATGCCAACGTTTTTCTGAATTTACTGGTTACATAAGAAATAGAAATGCATTGTCAGTATAGTAATCAACCATTCACTGGGATGGAGCTGAGATTTTGACCTTTGCAAACTCATAACTGCAGTAGTGTATGGCAGTAGCCTCTGTATTTTTGTGCATATTTGTTTACGCTGACACTATACATTGACTAATAAGTTCCACCCAGGGGTTGTATAAGGGTAAATCTGTGTTTGTGTTGTATGCAGAAACGGCACATGAGCTTTGTCTCCTACAAATGTGATTAATGCAGCTCCGTTGGGTTTAATGGCCGAAGTTGTGTGTGCACAGATGGGCCTTTCTATATGAATTTGACAGCCTTTTTCTCAAGGAAGGTCAGCCACGCTTGATCAAGCAGCTCTGTTGATGTGGTGGTCACACGCGGTCAAAGACTGCATTGTGTGGGTTGGGGAAAAAAAGGGGGGTTAAACAACTCCTTGTTGCATTACAGCAGCATGGGAAGTGACTAAAGCCTTAAAATACCACAGATGAACTTGCTGATGCATGGAAAGCGAGTGGAATTGTGTCACTAGACTCGAGTGTTGCCAGTTATTCACAAACTTCAAAGACCTAAATTTGTTTTTGAGTGACACAGACCTGTCCCCTTCCTGTGATAGGTGTTGTACTCATCAAGGAGCACATTATAGTGTTGGTTTAACAGCACTGGAGAGCTCCACCTGTTAGAACATTTATATAACTTCTTGGAAAAATATAAGCTTTGAGTGCACCCGTTGCCATAAATGTCAAGCCTGATCTCTTCATGGCCTGCTGAGTGCACATCATGTTATGGTCTCGCTCCCTGCTCCTTTGTTATTTGCCTCCTCCCACCCCATATCCACACACACACACACACACTCACACACACTACCCTTTTGCATGTTGTTGAATTAAGGAACCAAACAAATCAACCTTGGAAAGTAGGGCTTCATAGTGCATCAGTCAGCATATTGGTATTGGTCTTTCTTCAGAAAATTAGTATTATCACAATCTTAACTGGCCAAAAGACTAGCCCTAATCTTTTGTGTGAAACTACCCTTGCACTTTATCTGTGTTGTAACAGAACACGAGACAAACAATGCAGTCAGCAGAAGTGTGCAAATATCAGCTCAAGTTGTTCATTTTTGTGTCAGGCCACATGAAGCGAAGCTAGATTAGCTTTGTCTCAAGTGTGGAAACATGTCAACTTCATTTCTGCTGCACGTGTGTTTAAGTGGCAAGTGTCCAAGTCAGTTTCTGTTTTATTTATTTATTTATTTTTTAATAAAACACGAGGAACAAAAGAGCTACATACCTGATCTGTTTACAACAGGTGAAAGCAAGGAAATGTCTAATAAATTAATGCAGTCAGAGCTTTAATGTTGAGCTGTCGGTGTGAAGGCCTTCATCAGAACCAAAAGTGTGAGCTAACACAACATAGGCTTTGGCTTGCATTGAAGGAGTGCAGGTGTAATCAGTCGCCTGTTGAAGTGCGAATCGATCATTGCACAAAAAAACAGGAGGCGCTTACTGTTCTAGTAAAACAAACAAGTCCCTGGATTTCTGGATGCCATTCAGGGCATATTGCTTTCACAGTCACACATGGGATTAGCTTGGTCATACTGTTAGAAAGTCATGAATGTGTGAAACTTCATAAGTAATTTTTTCCTACATCTTGTTACGTTATAAGAAATGACAGTTGAACCCCTTAGGAGAGCTGTCACACCCACCACACCCTTCTCTCCCCGATTAGCTAATCACAACCAGGCCATGTACGGGTGTTTATTTTTTCCGAATCATTATGTAGCTTCTAATTTCACTGTTGACGGCATCACACGTGTCCAGGCTTATATTACTGTGTGCTTGTTTGTGTGTGTGTGTGTGTGTTGGAGCAAGACTGTGATCTTTACTAGATTGTCATGTCACACCAGACAGCCATTTACACATGAAAACTAGGTCAGTCAAATGGGAGCCATGTGAAAACTTTGCTTTACTGACCGCTTCCCACTCACTCATAACAAGCTTTCTGTATCTGTAGATACTGAACTCTTTAATGCTACAACTCAGGCTAGCTGGCTCTGGTAAACATCCACCACGCCATTGGGACAGATGTCCTCTGCAGGCCTGGATGGATCCCCAAAAGTTTTGGAGCATCTGGCTTTTGTGTGTTTATGAGTGGCTGAATATGCGGTTGGTTTAAAAACAAACAAACATTATGATAATGCTTTCACTGTGGGTTTTGTTAATCCCTTTGGTCTGTCTTGGTGGGTTTTTAGGCTTCCAGTTGGAGCAGAGGCACATCTCTGCAAAAACGTTAGTTGTGCAATGACTGCTGTGACAAGTAATGCAAACACACAAACCCACCTTTGAGAATTAAGCTTAAGAAGAGTGGAACACACAGACTTTCAGAAGTTTCACTTCCTCGTGCTCACAATCACACCACATGCCTCAGAAGTGAGCTTGGCACAACAGTGGTACAAAGACGCATGGTGTCTGTCTGCAGTGTTAAAGTTAAGTTCTCTTGTTGTAGAGAGGCTACATTTCTTTTTCTTTGCTCCTTTTGCAACTCATGCATTGGCATGCAGCCCCAACCGTTTTCTGCCATTTCCCACTGGCCGCTTGTGTGTTTGGCATAATGCCATAGGTTAGTCCCTAATTTATTGTTTTGGCAAGGTCTGTAGCCTACATTATGGGAAGAGGAGGGGCTGGAGGAGGAGATGACACGTGGTGTGCTGTTTACAGATTTTGTAGGGCAAGGGAGTGGTGCTACCTGTCCGTACTTAATAGTGCTTAAGTTCCTTTGTGCACATGTTGCATAACGTGACCAATGAGCCTCTGGTTTTGCATGGACTCTATAAAGGAGAGCATATTTTGTTGGGTTTGATTCACGGCATGGACCTTTTTGCTCTCCTCTCTCTGCAGCAGGGTAGATTCTAGGATCAGACCTTCAGGCGGGTTCAGTCCTTAATGAGAATGTGACATGCATACAGTGCCTTGCAAAGG